>OW799238.1:6900887-7092037 GCA_941918925.1 Phyto melanocephala | reverse complement strand
TTATTAATAGTTTTTTGCGGACTACTTAATACAGTTTAAAATTTTTTCCTAGCTTTATGCGTTTGGTAGTTACATAGGGTACCCAAAAAAGTACCAAATTATAGTTTTTACCCCGTTTTTTTCCCCTTAGGGGTTGAAAATTCTAAAAAAAAGGCCAGGACACCTGTCAGCTTATTTTTTGTGCAAATTACAATACTTTTTCAATTTAATTTCTATCATTTTTTTTTAGTT
This sequence comes from Phyto melanocephala, assembly GCA_941918925.1. Classification (NCBI taxonomy): domain Eukaryota; kingdom Metazoa; phylum Arthropoda; class Insecta; order Diptera; family Rhinophoridae; genus Phyto; species Phyto melanocephala. The sequence continues at coordinate 7,091,806 of OW799238.1, read as the reverse complement.
TAGCAGATATAAGATTACCGATTTTACCCGTTTTTACCCTTTTTTACCCCCCTTAAAGTACGGAATTTCCAAAAATCCCCCTCTTAGTGGAGCTATACATTGAAAGAGGAAACGATTGTCCAAATTTCATGTCTCTAGCTCTTTGCGTTTGGGCTGTGCGATGATGAATCAGTCAGTCAGTCAGTCACGTTACTCTTTTATATATATAGATAATAACTTTTTACGACAAATGTTTTTTGGAATGATTTATATCTCGTCGATTTGGCTTGTGGGTCCTCGACTTACTGTTACTAAGTTCATGACAGTGCCTTATAAGGTTTGGCTTTTATAGATAAAAATCCTCTTAAATACTCAAACTTTTTGAATATTTTGCTGGCAGATAATGCATATATATTACATAATAACTTTTTACGACAAGTGTTTTTATACCCTTCACACAGTGAACAAGTAAGAGTGCTATATTCGGCCATGCCGAATCTTATATACCCTTCACAACGTGTAGTCACGCAATAGCAGTAGTTTATATCGCCATTCATCTCATATGAAATACGTACATTTATATAAAAAACATACATATATAAACACATCCCATTGTAAAATTAAAACATAACGTATGTATGTTAAAAAAAAAAAAAATAAAAAAAAAATTAAAAAAATATTTAAAAAAAATTTAAAAAAAAAAGTTAAAAAAATTTTAAAAAAAATTAAAAAAAAATTTTTTTTTTAAAATAATTAAAATATATATAATAAATATAAAACAAACAAAAAATAAAAAAATAAAAATTAAAAAAAAAATAATAATAAAAATATAAATAATATTTTAAATAAAAAAAAAATAAAAAAAAAAAATTAAAAAAAATTAAAAAAAAACAAGTAACAGTGCTATATTCGGCCGTGCCGAATCTTATATACCCTTCACAACGTGTAGTCATGCAATAACAATTGTTTGTATCACCATTCATCCCATATAAAAATACGTGCATACGTACACGTTAGAATAAATGTGGCATCGAATCCCAGCTGAGCCAAAAAAATTTTATTTTATTTAATATATTATTTATATTTTATTTTTTTTTTTATGTTTTTTTTAAATTTTTTTTAAATTTTTTTAAAAAATTTTTTTATAAAAATTTTTAAAAAATTTTTTAAAATTTTTTTTTAAATTTTTGAAAAATTTTTTTTTGTAGTTTTTTTTATTATTTTTTTTCTTATTTTTAATATTTTTTTTTTTGTAATTTTTTTTGTTTGGTATGTTTTTTACATGTATGTATGTATGTATGTTGTTGTTGTAATTGTAAAAAAAAACGAGGTGGTCGTGGTTTTTTGCTCATATCTCAGAAAGTTATGGGGCGATTGTGCTGAATTTCAATAGCGATTCATTCCTGGATATTTCCAAGAGATTGATACCATATACAGATCTGAGGAACATATTGTTGCTTCTAAAAGTTGATTTCAACCAACACACGGACAGACGGGCAGACGGACAGACGGATAAACGGACAGACGGACAGACGGACAGGGCTTAATCGACTCCTCTATTCATAAGCTTTCAGAAAATATATACTTTATGGGGTCGGAAATGAAAATTGTAGAAATTACAAACGGAATGACAAAGCTATATATACCCTTGTGCACCACAGGTGAAGGGTATAAAAATATAAAAAAATTTTTTTTTTGGCTCAGCTGGGATTCGATGCCACGTTTTCTCTAACCAGTATACACCGTTTGTATGTATGTATGTTGTTGTTGTAATGTTGTTTTTGTGAAAAAAAATCGAGGTGGTCGTGGGTTTTTGCTCATATCTCAGTTGTTTATGTACCGATGTTTGTGAATTTCAATAGCGATCTACTCCCGAATATTTCTGATATTTTAGTACCTCACCCGGGTCCGAGCGATGTCGGGGGGCTTCAAAAAGTTGATTTTAACATACACACGGACAGACGGTCAGACGGACAGACTGACAGGGCTTAATCATAAGCTTTCAGAAAATATATACTTTATGGGGTCGGAAATCAAAATTGTAGAAATTTCACACGGAATGACAAACCTATATATACCCTTTTTATACCCTTCACCTGTGGTGCACAAGGGTATATATAGCTTTGTCATTCCGTTTGTAATTTCTACAATTTTCATTTCCGACCCCATAAAGTATATATTTTCTGAAAGCTTATGAATAGGGGAGTCGATTAAGCCCTGTCAGTCTGTCCGTCTGTCCGTGTGTATGTTAAAATCAACTTTCTGAAGCCCCCAACATCGCTTGGACTCGGGTGAGATACTAAAATATCAGAAATATTCGGGAGTAGATCGCTATCGAAAATCAGAAACATCAGTACATAAACAACTGAGATATGAGCAAAAACCCACGACCACCTCGATTTTTTTTTCACAAAAACAACATTACAACAACAACATTACAACAACAACATACAGACATACAAACGTGTAAACTGGTTAGAGAAAACGAGGCATCGAATCCCAGCTGAGCCAAAAAAAATTTTTTTTATTTTTATACCCTACACACAGTGAAAAAGGGTATATATAGGTTTGTCATTCCGCGTGAAATTTCTACAATTTTCATTTCCGACCCCATAAAGTATATATTTTCAGAAAGCTTATGAATAGGGGAGTCGATTAAGCTCTGTCAGTCTGTCCGTCTGTCCGTGCGTATGTTGAAATCAACTTTTCGAAGCCCCCCGATATCGCTTGGACCCGGGTGAGGTATTAAAATATCAGAAATATTCGGAAGTAGAACGGTATTGAAAATCAGAAACATCGGTACATAAACAACTGAGATATGAGCAAAAACCCACGACCACCTCGATTTTTTTTCACAAAAACAACATTACAACAACAACATACATACATACAAACGTGTATACTGGTTAGAGAAAACGTGGCATCGAATCCCAGCTGAGCGAAAAAAAAATTTTTTTAATTTTTTTAAAATTTTTTTTTTAATTTTTTTTTTATTTTTTATTTAATATATTATTTATATTTTTATCATTATTATACCCGCCACCAAAAAAATGGTGGGGGTATATTCATTTTGTCATTCCGTTTGTAACACATCGAAATATCCATTTCAGACCCCATAAAGTATATATATTCTGAATCAGGGTTTGATTTGATGACGATCTAGCTATGTCCGTCCGTCTGTCCGTCTGTTGAAAGCACGATAGAGGTCGCACCGAAAAAGTTAGGGGGCAAAAATTTTGCCAGAATCTTTCTTATAGACAAGGTGTGTTTGGTGTTGAAAATGGGCTAAATCGGAATATTAGGAAGAGAGTTATAGCTCGAAAAGCAAGAGTAGGTCGAAAAAACCGTGTCCTTCGAACATCGAATAAAATGGAATTGTGTCCAAACGCATTAACGTAGACTAATGAAACTTCGAATATATATTTCCTGAGTAAAAAAAAAAATTCTCCCCGAAAATTGTCTAAATCTATGCATTAGGAGAGGAGTTATCGATCAAAATGTACGAAAATTTATACCGCACAGTGTATTTTTCGGTATATATAAAAACAAAAACGTCATAAAAGCAACAAAATTGGATGTACGACTCTGAAATTTTGCACACTTTGCTTTTTGGTTAAACGCTTTCATGTAACGGAAAATAAATGTGCCACGCCCACTTTTACGCCCACCTCCCATATAACGTTTTAACTAAAATTCATATAATTTCTCTATCAATAAAGATTTTGGAATAATAAAGGGCTATATTGAAACACCTAAGTTGTGCTCATTCGCAAAAATAACTTTGACACGCCTACCATAACGCCCACTTTTCACGTTATCTACCGTTAATGAAATTTAAAAGCTCATAAAACCGCCAAAATTAGAGATATGATGACAAACTTTGCTTCGTATATCCCGCTAGGCAATATCATTACTGTGCCAGAAAATTAAGGTGCCACGCCCACTTTTACGGCCACCTCCCATATAACGTTTACCTAAAATTCATACAATTTCTCTATTAATAAAGATTTTGGAATAATAAAGGACTATATTGAAAGATCTAAGTTGTATTTATTAGCGGAAACTTTATTGATACGCCTACTTTAACGCCCACTTTAATTGAAAGACTACATTTACAAAAGCATTTTAGCAGCATATCGAAGTTATAAAGGGTGGTAAAATTTTAAGGACCGATGTTGAATTTAAATAAAAGACAAATTATTTAGGATATTATTATTATTATTTCTTTTTGCAATTATAATATTTGTATGGTTCAATTATGTATTTAACAAAATATCGGCCATATGGCCCCCCCATCCTTGGCACCACTCCTCTATCTGATGGTCCAAATTTTTAATGACAATGTTGATGCTCAATTGTTGGGCATGATGATGAGTCGAGATTGACTTCTATTTTGCCACACTATCGCAAAAAACAGCAATGGTTCCCATTCAACGAACTAAGAAGGCATTCACAGATTTTCTAACATTTTATACAGACCTGTTCTGCAGAAATTTAAATATTTTTTACAATTCTCTATTACGAAGTGCACAAAATGAATTTTGATTTGAACGCCCATTTTCATAAAAAACCTGAATAACTTTAAAGCGTTGCTCATTTGCGTATTTTTCCACGGATCAAATTGAGTAAGTTTGAGAGAGAAGTGAAATGCAGAAAACAAATTTAAAGACTAGGTGTAATTCACCTTCAACATGGACATGAGTAAGTTTGAGATTGAGAAATGTCAAGTGAAATGCAGAAAACAAATTTAAAGACTAGGTGTAGTTCACCTTCAACCTGGGCCCTTAAAATTTAACCACCCTCTACAAAGAAAGTGATACATATTTTATTATAAAGAGATTATTCCATAGCGATTAACAAAATAATAAATATTGTGCTTTAAATGTACACAAAATTGGTGGTGGGTATAAAAGATTCGGCACAGCCGAATATAGTGCTCTTACTTGTTATACCTTCACACAGTGAAAAAGGGTATATATAGTTTTGTCATTCCGTGTGAAATTTCTACAATTTTGATTTCCGACCCCATTAAGTATATATTTTCTGAAAGCTTATGAATAGGGGAGTCGATTAAGCTCTGTCAGTCTGTCCGTCTGTCCGTGTGTATGTTGAAATCAACTTTTTGAAGCCCCCCGACATTGCTTGAACTCGGATGAGGTATTAATTTATCAGAAATATTCGGGAGTAGATCGGTATTGAAAATCAGAAACATCGGTACATAAACAACTGAGATATGAGCAAAAACCCACGACCACCTCGATGTTTTTTTTCACAAAAAAAACATTACAACAACAACATACATACATACAAACGTGTATACTGGTTAGAGAAAACGTGGCATCGAATCCCAGCTGAGGCAAAAAAAATTTTTTTTTATTTTTTTTATATTTTTTTTTTAATTTTTTTTTTTTTATTTTTTTTTTATTTTTTTTTTTTTAATATATTATTAATAATTTTATTATTATTTTTTTAATTTTTTTTTTTTTTAATATTTGTTTTTGTTTTATATTTATTATATATATTTTAATTATTTAAAAAAAAAATTTTTTTTTTAAATTTTTTTTTAATTTTTTTTTTAATTTTTTTTTTTTAAATTTCTTTTTTAATTTTTTTTTTTAAATTTTTTTTTAAACATACATACGTAAATTTATAATTTTACAATGGGATATTTTTATATATGTATGTACGTATTTCATATGGGATGGTGATACAAACTACTGTTATTGCATGACTACACGTAGTGAAGGGTATATAAGATTCGGCACGGCCGAATATAGCGCTCTTAATTCTTTGGAATGATTTATATCTCGTCGATTTGACTTGTGTGTCCGCTACTAACTGTTACTAAGTTCATGACAGTGCCTTATAAGGTTTGGGTTTTATAGATACAAATCCTCTTAAATATTCAAACTTTTTGAATATTTTACTTGCCGATAATGCATATATATTACATAATAACTTTTTACGACAAGTGTTTTTTGGAATGATTTATATCTCGTCAATTTGACTTGTGTGTCCTCTACTAAATGTTACTAAGTTCATGACAGTGCCTTATAAGGTTTGTGTTTTATAAATAAAAATCCTCTTAAATACTCAAACTTTTTGAATATTTTGCTTGCAGATAATGCATATATATTACATAATAACTTTTTACGACAAGGGTTTTTTGGAATGGTTTATATCTCGTCGATTTGGCTTGTGCTTGCCTTATAAGGTTTGGGATTCATAGATAAATACTCAAACTTTTTGAATATTTTGCTTGGAGATAATGCATATATATTACATAATAACTTTTTACAACAAGTGTTTTATGGAATGATTTATATCTCGTCGATTTGACTTGTGTGTCCTCTACTAAATGTTACTAAGCTCATGACAGTGCCTTATAACGTTTGGGATTTATAGATACAAATCCTCTTAAATACTCAAACTTTTTGAATATTTTGCTTGCAGATAATGCATATATATTACATAATAACTTTTTACGACAAGTGATTTGGAATGATTTATATCTCGTCGATTTGGCTTGTGGGTCCTCTACTAAATGTTACTAAGTTCATGACAGTGCCTTATAAGGTTTGTGTTTTATAAATAAAAATCCTCTTAAATACTCAAACTTTTTGAATATTTTGCTTGCAGATAATGCATATATATTACATAATAACTTTTTACGACAAGGGTTTTTTGGAATGATTTATATCTCGTCGATTTGGCTTGTGAGTCCTCTACTTACTGTTACTAAGTTCATGACAGTGCCTTATAAGGTTTGCGTTTTATAGATACAAATCCTCTTAAATATTCAAACTTTTTGAATATTTTGCTTGCCGATAATGCATATATATTACATAATAACTTTTTACGACAAGTGTTTTTGGTAATGATTTATATCTCGTCGATTTGGCTTGTGGGTCCTCTACTTACTGTTACTAAGTTCATGACAGTGCCTTATAAGGTTTGTGTTTTATAAATAAAAATCCTCTTAAATACTCAAACTTTTTGAATATTTTGCTTGCAGATAATGCATATATATTACATAATAACTTTTTACGACAAGGGTTTTTTGGAATGATTTATATCTTGTCGATTTGGCTTGTGAGTCCTCTACTTACTGTTACTAAGTTCATGACAGTGCCTTATAAGGTTTGCGTTTTATAGATACAAATTCTCTTAAATATTCAAACTTTTTGAATATTTTGCTTGCCGATAATGCATATATATTACATAATAACTTTTTACGACAAGTGTTTTTGGTAATGATTTATATCTCGTCGATTTGGCTTGTGGGTCCTCTACTTACTGTTACTAAGTTCATGACAGTGCCTTATAAGGTTTGTGTTTTATAAATAAAAATCCTCTTAAATACTCAAACTTTTTGAATATTTTGCTTGCAGATAATGCATATATATTACATAATAACTTTTTACGACAAGTGTTTTATGCAATGATTTATATCTCGTCGATTTGACTTGTGTGTCCTCTACTAAATGTTACTAAGCTCATGACAGTGCCTTATAACGTTTGGGATTTATAGATACAAATCCTCTTAAATACTCAAACTTTTTGAATATTTTGCTTGCAGATAATGCATATATATTACATAATAACTTTTTACGACAAGTGTTTTTTGGAATGATTTATATCTCGTCAATTTGACTTGTGTGTCCTCTACTAAATGTTACTAAGTTCATGACAGTGCCTTATAAGGTTTGTGTTTTATAAATAAAAATCCTCTTAAATACTCAAACTTTTTGAATATTTTGCTTGCAGATAATGCATATATATTACATAATAACTTTTTACGACAAGGGTTTTTTGGAGCGATTTATATCTCGTCGATTTCGCTTGTAGGTCCTCTACTAACTGTTACTAAGCTCATGACAGTGCCTTATAAGGTTTGGGTTTTATAGATACAAATCCTCTTAAATATTCAAACTTTTTGAATATTTTGCTTGCCGATAATGCATATATATTACATAATACCTTTTTACGACAAGTGTTTTTGGTAATGATTTATATCTCGTCGATTTGGCTTGTGGGTCCTCTACTTACTGTTACTAAGTTCATGACAGTGCCTTATAAGGTTTGGGTTTTATAGATACAAATCCTCTTAAATATTCAAACTTTTTGAATATTTTGCTTGCCGATAATGCATATATATTACATAATAACTTTTTACGCCAAGTGTTTTTTGGAATGATTTATATCTCGTCGATTTGCCTTGTGGGTCCTGTACTTACTGTTACTAAGTTCATGACAGTGCCTTATAAGGCTTGGGTTTTATAGATACAAACCCTTTTAAATACGCAAACTTTTTCAATATTTTGCTTGCAGATAATGCAAGCAAACTAAGTTCATGACAGTGCCTTATAAGGTTTGGGTTTAATAGATACAAATCCTCTTAAATACTCAAACTTTTTGAATATTTTGCTTGCAGATAATGCATATATATTACATAATAACTTTTTACGACAAGGGTTTTTTGGAGCGATTTATATCTCGTCGATTTGGCTTGTAGGTCCTCTACTAACTGTTACTAAGCTCATGACAGTGCCTTATAAGGTTTGGGTTTTATAGATACAAATCCTCTTAAATATTCAAACTTTTTGAATATTTTGCTTGCCGATAATGCATATATATTACATAATAGCTTTTTACGACAAGTGGTTTTGGAATGATTTATATCTCGTCGATTTGGCTTGTGGGTCCTCTACTTACTGTTACTAAGTTCATGACAGTGCCTTATAAGGTTTGGGTTTTATAGATAAATACTCAAACTTTTTGAATATTTTGCTTGCAGATAATGCATATATATTACATAATAACTTTTTACGCCAAGTGTTTTTTGGAGCGATTTATATCTCGTCGATTTGGCTTGTAGGTCCTCTACTAACTGTTACTAAGCTCATGACAGTGCCTTATAAGGTTTGGGTTTAATAGATACAAATCCTCTTAAATACTCAAACTTTTTGAATATTTTGCTTGCAGATAATGCATATATATTACATAATAACTTTTTACGACAAGGGTTTTTTGGAATGATTTATATCGCGTCGATTTGGCTTGTGAGTCCTCTTCTTACTGTTACTAAGTTCATGACAGTGCCTTATAAGGTTTGGGATTTATAGATAAATACTCAAACTTTTTGAATATTTTGCTTGGAGATAATGCATATATATTACATAATAACTTTTTACGTCAAGTGTTTTTTGGAGCGATTTATATCTCGTCGATTTGGCTTGTAGGTCCTCTACTAACTGTTACTAAGCTCATGACAGTGGCTTATAAGGTTTGGGTTTTATAGATACAAATCCTCTTAAATACTCAAACTTTTTGAATATTTTGCTTGCAGATAATGCATATATATTACATAATAACTTTTTACGACAAGTGGTTTTGGAATGATTTATATCTCGTCGATTTGGCTTGTGGGTCCTCTACTTACTGTTACTAAGTTCATGACAGTGCCTTATAAGGTTTGGGATTTATAGATACAAATCCTCTTAAATACTCAAACTTTTTGAATATTTTGCTTGCAGATAATGCATATATATTACATAATAACTTTTTACGACAAGGGTTTTTTGGAATGGTTTATATCTCGTCGATTTGGCTTGTGCTTGCCTTATAAGGTTTGGGATTTATAGATAAATACTCAAACTTTTTGAATATTTTGCTTGGAGATAATGCATATATATTACATAATAACTTTTTACGACAAGTGTTTTATGGAATGATTTATATCTCGTCGATTTGACTTGTGTGTCCTCTACTAAATGTTACTAAGCTCATGACAGTGCCTTATAACGTTTGGGATTTATAGATACAAATCCTCTTAAATACTCAAACTTTTTGAATATTTTGCTTGCAGATAATGCATATATATTACATAATAACTTTTTACGACAAGTGATTTGGAATGATTTATATCTCGTCGATTTGGCTTGTGGGTCCTCTACTTACTGTTACTAAGTTCATGACAGTGCCTTATAAGGTTTGGGTTTTATAGATAAATACTCAAACTTTTTGAATATTTTGCTTGCAGATAATGCATATATATTGCATAATAACTTTTTACGACAAGTGTTTTTTGGAATGATTTATATGTCGTCAATTTGACTTGTGTGTCCACTACTAACTGTTACTAAGTTCATAACAGTGCCTTATAAGGTTTGGGTTTTATAGATAAATACTCAAACTTTTTGAATATTTTGCTTGCAGATAATGCATATATATTACATAATAACTTTTTACGCCAAGTGTTTTTTGGAATGATTTATATCTCGTCGATTTGCCTTGTGGGTCCTGTACTTACTGTTACTAAGTTCATGACAGTGCCTTATAAGGCTTGGGTTTTATAGATACAAACCCTCTTAAATACGCAAACTTTTTCAATATTTTGCTTGCAGATAATGCAAGCAAATTAAGTTCATGACAGTGCCTTATAAGGTTTGGGTTTAATAGATACAAATCCTCTTAAATACTCAAACTTTTTGAATATTTTGCTTGCAGATAATGCATATATATTACATAATAACTTTTTATGACAAGGGTTTTTTGGAGCGATTTATATCTCGTCGATTTGGCTTGTAGGTCCTCTACTAACTGTTACTAAGCTCATGACAGTGCCTTATAAGGTTTGGGTTTTATAGATACAAATCCTCTTAAATATTCAAACTTTTTGAATATTTTGCTTGCCGATAATGCATATATATTACATAATAACTTTTTACGACAAGTGGTTTTGGAATGATTTATATCTCGTCGATTTGGCTTGTGGGTCCTCTACTTACTGTTACTAAGTTCATGACAGTGCCTTATAAGGTTTGGGTTTTATAGATAAATACTCAAACTTTTTGAATATTTTGCTTGCAGATAATGCATATATATTACATAATAACTTTTTACGCCAAGTGTTTTTTGGAATGATTTATATCTCGTCGATTTGCCTTGTGGGTCCTGTACTTACTGTTACTAAGTTCATGACAGTGCCTTATAAGGCTTGGGTTTTATAGATACAAACCCTCTTAAATACGCAAACTTTTTCAATATTTTGCTTGCAGATAATGCAAGCAAACTAAGTTCATGACAGTGCCTTATAAGGTTTGGGTTTAATAGATACAAATCCTCTTAAATACTCAAACTTTTTGAATATTTTGCTTGCAGATAATGCATATATATTACATAATAACTTTTTACGACAAGGGTTTTTTGGAATGATTTATATCTCGTCGATTTGGCTTGTGAGTCCTCTTCTTACTGTTACTAAGTTCATGACAGTGCCTTATAAGGTTTGGGATTTATAGATAAATACTCAAACTTTTTGAATATTTTGCTTGGAGATAATGCATATATATTACATAATAACTTTTTACGTCAAATGTTTTTTGGAGCGATTTATATCTCGTCGATTTGGCTTGTAGGTCCTCTACTAACTGTTACTAAGCTCATGACAGTGCCTTATAAGGTTTGGGATTTATAGATACAAATCCTCTTAAATACTCAAACTTTTTGAATATTTTGCTTGCAGATAATGCATATATATTACATAATAACTTTTTACGACAAGGGTTTTTTGGAATGGTTTATATCTCGTCGATTTGGCTTGTGCTTGCCTTATAAGGTTTGGGATTTATAGATAAATACTCAAACTTTTTGAATATTTTGCTTGGAGATAATGCATATATATTACATAATAACTTTTTACGACAAGTGTTTTATGGAATGATTTATATCTCGTCGATTTGACTTGTGTGTCCTCTACTAGATGTTACTAAGCTCATGACAGTGCCTTATAACGTTTGGGATTTATAGATACAAATCCTCTTAAATACTCAAACTTTTTGAATATTTTGCTTGCAGATAATGCATATATATTGCATAATAACTTTTTACGACAAGTGTTTTTTGAAATGATTTATATGTCGCCAATTTGACTTGTGTGTCCACTACTAACTGTTACTAAGTTCATGACAGTGCCTTATAAGGTTTGGGTTTTATAGATACAAATCCTCTTAAATACTCAAACTTTTTGAATATTTTGCTTGCAGATAATGCATATATATTACATAATAACTTTTTACGACAAGGGTTTTTTGGAATGATTTATATCTCGTCGATTTGGCTTGTGAGTCCTCTTCTTACTGTTACTAAGCTCATGACAGTGCCTTATAAGGTTTGGGTTTAATAGATACAAATCCTCTTAAATACTCAAACTTTTTGAATATTTTGCTTGCAGATAATGCATATATATTACATAATAACTTTTTACGACAAGGGTTTTTTGGAATGATTTATATCTCGTCGATTTGGCTTGTGAGTCCTCTTCTTACTGTTACTAAGTTCATGACAGTGCCTTATAAGGTTTGGGATTTATAGATAAATACTCAAACTTTTTGAATATTTTGCTTGGAGATAATGCATATATATTACATAATAACTTTTTACGTCAAATGTTTTTTGGAGCGATTTATATCTCGTCGATTTGGCTTGTAGGTCCTCTACTAACTGTTACTAAGCTCATGACAGTGCCTTATAAGGTTTGGGTTTAATAGATACAAATCCTCTTAAATACTCAAACTTTTTGAATATTTTGCTTGCAGATAATGCATATATATTACATAATAACTTTTTACGACAAGGGTTTTTTGGAATGATTTATATCTCGTCGATTTGGCTTGTGAGTCCTCTTCTTACTGTTACTAAGTTCATGACAGTGCCTTATAAGGTTTGGGATTTATAGATAAATACTCAAACTTTTTGAATATTTTGCTTGGAGATAATGCATATATATTACATAATAACTTTTTACGTCAAATGTTTTTTGGAGCGATTTATATCTCGTCGATTTGGCTTGTAGGTCCTCTACTTACTGTTACTAAGTTCATGACAGTGCCTTATAAGGTTTGGGATTTATAGATACAAATCCTCTTAAATACTCAAACTTTTTGAATATTTTGCTTGCAGATAATGCATATATATTACATAATAACTTTTTACGACAAGGGTTTTTTGGAATGGTTTATATCTCGTCGATTTGGCTTGTGCTTGCCTTATAAGGTTTGGGATTTATAGATAAATACTCAAACTTTTTGAATATTTTGCTTGGAGATAATGCATATATATTACATAATAACTTTTTACGACAAGTGTTTTATGGAATGATTTATATCTCGTCGATCTGACTTGTGTGTCCTCTACTAAATGTTACTAAGCTCATGACAGTGCCTTATAACGTTTGGGATTTATAGTTACAAATCCTCTTAAATACTCAAACTTTTTGAATATTTTGCTTGCAGATAATGCATATATATTGCATAATAACTTTTTACGACAAGTGTTTTTTGGAATGATTTATATGTCGTCAATTTGACTTGTGTGTCCACTACTAACTGTTACTAAGTTCATGACAGTGCCTTATAAGGTTTGGGTTTTATAGATACAAATCCTCTTAAATACTCAAACTTTTTGAATATTTTGCTTGCAGATAATGCATATATATATTACTTAATAAATTTTTACGCGAAGTGTTTTTTGGAATGATCTTTATCTCGTCAATTTAACTTGTGGGTCCCCTATTTACTGTTATTAGGTTCATGACAGTGCCTTATAAGGTTTGGGTTTTATAGATACAAATCCTCTTAAATACTCAAACTTTTTGAATATTTTGCTTGCAGATAATGCATATATATTACATAATAACTTTTTACGACAAGTGTTTTTTGGAATGATTTATATGTCGTCGATTTGACTTGTGTGTCCTCTACTAAATGTTACTAAGTTCATGACAGTGCCTTATAAGGTTTGGGTTTTATAGATAAATACTCAAACTTTTTGAATATTTAGCTTGCAGATAATGCATATATATTACATAATAACTTTTTACGACAAGTGTTTTTTGGAAATATTTATATCTCGTCGATTAGGCTTGTGGGTCCTCTACTTACTGTTACTAAGTTCATGGCAGTGCCTTATAAGGTTTGGGTTTTATAGATAAATACTCAAACTTTTTGAATATTTTGCTTGCAGATAATGCATATATATTACATAATAACTTTTTACGACAAGTGTTTTTTGGAATTATTTATATCTCGTCGATTAGGCTTGTGGGTCCTCTACTTACTGTTACTAAGTTCATGGCAGTGCCTTATAAGGTTTGGGTTTTATAGATAAATACTCAAACTTTTTGAATATTTTGCTTGCAGATGAGGCATATATATTACATAATAACTTTTTACGACAAGTGTTTTTTGGAATGACTTATATCTTGTCGATTTGGTTTGTGGGTCCTCTACTAACTGTTGCTAAGTTCATGACAGTGCCTTATAAGGTTTGGGTTTTATAGATACAAATCCACTTAAATACTCAAACTTTTTGAATATTTTGCTTGCAGATAATGCATATATATTGCATAATAACTTTTTACGACAAGTGTTTTTTGGAATGATTTATATCTCGTCGATTTGGCTTGTGGGTCCTCTACTTACTGTTACTAAGTTCATGACAGTGCCTTATAAGGTTTGTGTTTTATAAAAAAAAATCCTCTGAAATACTCAAACTTTTTGAATATTTTGCTTGCAGATAATGCATATATATAACATAATAACTTTTTACCACAAGTGTTTTTTGGAATGATTTATATGTCGTCGATTTGACTTGTGTGTCCTCTACTAACTGTTACTAAGTTCATGACAGTGCCTTATAAGGTTTGGGTTTTATAGATACAAATCCTCTTAAATACTCAAACTTTTTGAATATTTTGCTTGCAGATAATGCATATATATTGCATAATAACTTTTTACGACAAGCGTTTTTTGGAATGATTTATATCTCGTCGATTTGGCTTGTGGGTCCTCTACTTACTGTTTCTAAGTTCATGACAGTGCCTTATAAGGTTTGTGTTTTATAAATAAAAATCCTCTTAAATACTCAAACTTTTTGAATATTTTGCTTGCAGATAATGCATATATATTACATAATAACTTTTTACGACAAGTGTTTTTAGGAATGATTTATATCTCGTCGATTAGGCTTGTGGGTCCTCTACTTACTGTTACTAAGTTCATGACAGTACCTTATAAGGTTTGGGTTTTATAAATAAAAATCCTCTGAAATACTCAAACTTTTTGAATATTTTGCTTGCAGATGAGGCATATATATTACATAATAACTTTTTACGACAAGTGTTTTTTGGAACGATTTATATCTCGTCGATTTGGCTTGTGGGTCCGCTACTAACTGTTACTAAGTTCATGATAGTGCCTTATAAGGCATGGGTTTTATAGATACAAACCCTCTTAAATACTCAAACTTTTTCAATATTTTGCTTGCAGATAATGCATATATATTACATAATAACTTTTTACGACAAGTGTTTTTAGGAATGATTTATATCTCGTCGATTAGGCTTGTGGGTCCTCTACTTACTGTTACTAAGCTCATGGCAGTGTCTTATAAGGTTTGGCTTTTATAGATAAAAATCATTTTAAATACTCAAACTTTTTGAATAGTTTGCTTGCAGATAATGCTTATATATTACATAATAACTTTTTACGACATGTGTTTTTTGGAATGATTGATATCTCGTCGATTTGGCTTGTGGGTCCTCTACTTACTGTTACTAAGTTCAGGACAGTACCTTATAAGGTTTGTGTTTTATAAATAAAAATCCTCTTAAATACTCAAACTTTTTGAATATTTTGCTTGCAGATAATGCATATATATTACATAATAACTTTTTACGACAAGTGTTTTTAGGCATGATTTATATCTCGTCGATTAGGCTTGTGGGTCCTCTACTTACTGTTACTAAGTTCATGACAGTGCCTTATAAGGTTTGTGTTTTATAAATAAAAATCCTCTGAAATACTCAAACTTTTTGAATATTTTGCTTGCAGATAATGCTTATATATTACATAATAACTTTTTACGACAAGCGTTTTTTGGAATGATTTATATCTCGTCGATTTGGCTTGTGGGTCCTCTACTTACTGTTTCTAAGTTCATGACAGTGCCTTACAAGGTTTGTGTTTTATAAATAAAAATCCTCTTAAATACTCAAACTTTTTGAATATTTTGCTTGCAGATAATGCATATATATTACATAATAACTTTTTACGACAAGTGTTTTTAGGAATGTTTTATATCTCGTCGATTAGGCTTGTTGGTCCTCTACTTACTGTTACTAAGTTCATGACAGTGCCTTATAAGGTTTGTGTTTTATAAATAAAAATCCTCTGAAATACTCAAACTTTTTGAATATTTTGCTTGCAGATAATGCTTATATATTACATAATAACTTTTTACGACATGTTTTTTTTGGAATGGTTGATATCTCGTCGATTTCGCTTGTGGGTCCTCTACTTACTGTTACTAAGTTCATGACAGTACCTTATAAGGTTTGGGTTTTATAGATACAAATCCTCTTAAATACTCAAACTTTTTGAATATTTTGCTTGCAGATAATGCATATATATTACATAATAACTTTTTACGACAAGTGTTTTTTGGAATGATTTATATCTCGTCGATTAGGCTTGTGGGTCCTCTACTTACTGTTACTAAGCTTATGGCAGTGTCTTATAAGGTTTGGCTTTTATAGATAAAAATCATTTTAAATACTCAAACTTTTTGAATAGTTTGCTTGCAGATAATGCTTATATATTACATAATAACTTTTTACGACATGTGTTTTTTGGAATGATTGATATCTCGTCGATTTGGCTTGTGGGTCCTCTACTTACTGTTACTAAGTTCATGACAGTACCTTATAAGGTTTGGGTTTTATAGATACAAATCCTCTTAAATACTCAAACTTTTTGAATATTTTGCTTGCAGATAATGCATATATATTACATAATAACTTTTTACGACATGTGTTTTTTGGAATGATTGATATCTCGTCGATTTGGCTTGTGGGTCCTCTACTTACTGTTACTAAGTTCATGACAGTACCTTATAAGGTTTGGGTTTTATAGATACAAATCCTCTTAAATACTCAAACTTTTTGAATATTTTGCTTGCAGATAATGCATATATATTACATAATAACTTTTTACGGCAAGTGTTTTTTGGAATGATTTATATCTCGTCGATTAGGCTTGTGGGTCCTCTACTTACTGTTACTAAGTTCATGGCAGTGTCTTATAAGGTTTGGCTTTTATAGATAAAAATCATTTTAAATACTCAAACTTTTTGAATAGTTTGCTTGCAGATAATGCATATATATTACATAATAACTTTTTACGACAAGTGTTTTTTGGAATGATTTATATCTCGTCGATTTAACTTGTGTGTCCTCTACTAACTGTTACTAAATTCATGACAGTGCCTTATAAGGTTTGTGTTTTATAAATAAAAATCCTCTTAAATACTCAAACTTTTTGAATATTTTGCTTGCAGATAATGCATATATATTACATAATAACTTTTTACGACAAGTGTTTTTTGGAATGATTTATATCTCGTCGATTAGGCTTGTGGGTCCTCTACTTACTGTTACTAAGCTCATGGCAGTGTCTTATAAGGTTTGGCTTTTATAGATAAAAATCATTTTAAATACTCAAACTTTTTGAATAGTTTGCTTGCAGATAATGCTTATATATTACATAATAACTTTTTACGACATGTGTTTTTTGGAATGATTGATATCTCGTCGATTTGGCTTGTGGGTCCTCTACTTACTGTTACTAAGTTCATGACAGTACCTTATAAGGTTTGGGTTTTATAGATACAAATCCTCTTAAATACTCAAACTTTTTGAATATTTTGCTTGCAGATAATGCATATATATTACATAATAACTTTTTACGACATGTGTTTTTTGGAATGATTGATATCTCGTCGATTTGGCTTGTGGGTCCTCTACTTACTGTTACTAAGTTCATGACAGTACCTTATAAGGTTTGGGTTTTATAGATACAAATCCTCTTAAATACTCAAACTTTTTGAATATTTTGCTTGCAGATAATGCATATATATTACATAATAACTTTTTACGACAAGTGTTTTTTGGAATGATTTATGTGTCGTCGATTTGACTTGTGTGTCCTCTACTAACTGTTACTAAGTTCATGACAGTGCCTTATAAGGTTTGGGTTTTATAGATACAAATCCACTTAAATACTCAAACTTTTTGAATATTTTGCTTGCAGATAATGCATATATATTACATAATAACTTTTTACGACAAGTGTTTTGTGGAATGATTTATATCTCGTCGATTTGGCTTGTGGGTCCTCTACTTACTGTTACTAAGATCATGACAGTGCCTTATAAGGTTTGGGTTTTATAGATACAAATCCACTTAAATACTCAAACTTTTTGAATATTTTGCTTGCAGATAATGCATATATATTGCATAATAACTTTTTACGACATGTGTTTTTTGGAATGATTTATATCTCGTCGATTTGGCTTGTGTGTCCTCTACTAACTGTTACTAAGTTCATGACAGTGCCTTGTAAGTTTTGGCTTTAATAGATACAAATCCTCTTAAATACTCAAACTTTTTGAATATTTTGCTTGCAGATAATGCATATATATTGCATAATAACTTTTTACGACAAGTGTTTTTTGGAATAATTTATATCTCGTCGATTTGACTTGTGTGTCCTCTACTAAATTTTACTAAGCTCATGACAGTGCATTATAAGGGTTGGGTTTTATAGATAAATACTCAAACTTTTTGAATATTTTGCTTGCAGAGAATGCATATATATTACATAATAACTTTTTACGACAAGTGTTTTTTGGAATGATTTATATCTCGTCGATTAGGCTTGTGGGTCCTCTACTAAATTTTACTAAGCTCATGACAGTGCATTATAAGGGTTGGGTTTTATAGATAAATACTCAAACTTTTTGAATATTTTGCTTGCAGAGAATGCATATATATTACATAATAACTTTTTACGACAAGTGTTTTTTGGAATAATTTATATCTCGTCGATTTGACTTGTGTGTCCTCTACTAAATTTTACTAAGCTCATGACAGTGCATTATAAGGGTTGGGTTTTATAGATAAATACTCAAACTTTTTGAATATTTTGCTTGCAGAGAATGCATATATATTACATAATAACTTTTTACGACAAGTGTTTTTTGGAATAATTTATATCTCGTCGATTTGACTTGTGTGTCCTCTACTAAATTTTACTAAGCTCATGACAGTGCATTATAAGGGTTGGGTTTTATAGATAAATACACAAACTTTTTGAATATTTTGCTTGCAGATGAGGCATATATATTACATAATAACTTTTCACGACAAGTGTTTTTTGGAACGATTTATATCTCGTCGATTTGGCTTGTGGGTCGTCTACTTACTGTTGCTAAGTTCATGACAGTGCCTTGTAAGTTTTGGGTTTTATAGATACAAATCCTCTTAAATACTCAAACTTTTTGAATATTTTGCTTGCAGATAATGCTTATATATTACATAATAACTTTTTACGACAAGTGTTTTTTGGAATGATTTATATCTCGTCGATTAGGCTTGTGGGTCCTCTACTTACTGTTACTAAGCTTATGGCAGTGTCTTATAAGGTTTGGCTTTTATAGATAAAAATCATTTTAAATACTCAAACTTTTTGAATAGTTTGCTTGCAGATAATGCTTATATATTACATAATAACTTTTTACGACATGTGTTTTTTGGAATGATTGATATCTCGTCGATTTGGCTTGTGGGTCCTCTACTTACTGTTACTAAGCTTATGGCAGTGTCTTATAAGGTTTGGCTTTTATAGATACAAATCCTCTTAAATACTCAAACTTTTTGAATAGTTTGCTTGCAGATAATGCTTATATATTACATAATAACTTTTTACGACATGTGTTTTTTGGAATGATTGATATCTCGTCGATTAGGCTTGTGGGTCCTCTACTAAATTTTACTAAGCTCATGACAGTGCATTATAAGGGTTGGGTTTTATAGATAAATACTCAAACTTTTTGAATATTTTGCTTGCAGAGAATGCATATATTTATATTACATAATAACTTTTTACGACAAGTGTTTTTTGGAATAATTTATATCTCGTCGATTTGACTTGTGTGTCCTCTACTAAATTTTACTAAGCTCATGACAGTGCATTATAAGGGTTGGGTTTTATAGATAAATACTCAAACTTTTTGAATATTTTGCTTGCAGAGAATGCATATATTTATATTACATAATAACTTTTTACGACAAGTGTTTTTTGGAATAATTTATATCTCGTCGATTTGACTTGTGTGTCCTCTACTAAATTTTACTAAGCTCATGACAGTGCATTATAAGGGTTGGGTTTTATAGATAAATACTCAAACTTTTTGAATATTTTGCTTGCAGAGAATGCATATATTTATATTACATAATAACTTTTTACGACAAGTGTTTTTTGGAATAATTTATATCTCGTCGATTTGACTTGTGTGTCCTCTACTAAATTTTACTAAGCTCATGACAGTGCATTATAAGGGTTGGGTTTTATAGATAAATACTCAAACTTTTTGAATATTTTGCTTGCAGAGAATGCATATATATTACATAATAACTTTTTACGACAAGTGTTTTTTGGAATAATTTATATCTCGTCGATTTGACTTGTGTGTCCTCTACTAAATTTTACTAAGCTCATGACAGTGCATTATAAGGGTTGGGTTTTATAGATAAATACACAAACTTTTTGAATATTTTGCTTGCAGATGAGGCATATATATTACATAATAACTTTTCACGACAAGTGTTTTTTGGAACGATTTATATCTCGTCGATTTGGCTTGTGGGTCGTCTACTTACTGTTGCTAAGTTCATGACAGTGCCTTGTAAGTTTTGGGTTTTATAGATACAAATCCTCTTAAATACTCAAACTTTTTGAATATTTTGCTTGCAGATAATGCTTATATATTACATAATAACTTTTTACGACAAGTGTTTTTTGGAATGATTTATATCTCGTCGATTAGGCTTGTGGGTCCTCTACTTACTGTTACTAAGCTTATGGCAGTGTCTTATAAGGTTTGGCTTTTATAGATACAAATCCTCTTAAATACTCAAACTTTTTGAATAGTTTGCTTGCAGATAATGCTTATATATTACATAATAACTTTTTACGACATGTGTTTTTTGGAATGATTGATATCTCGTCGATTTGGCTTGTGGGTCCTCTACTTACTGTTACTAAGTTCATGACAGTACCTTATAAGGTTTGGGTTTTATAGATACAAATCCTCTTAAATACTCAAACTTTTTGAATATTTTGCTTGCAGATAATGCATATATATTACATAATAACTTTTTACGGCAAGTGTTTTTTGGAATGATTTATATCTCGTCGATTAGGCTTGTGGGTCCTCTACTTACTGTTACTAAGTTCATGGCAGTGTCTTATAAGGTTTGGCTTTTATAGATAAAAATCATTTTAAATACTCAAACTTTTTGAATAGTTTGCTTGCAGATAATGCATATATATTACATAATAACTTTTTACGACAAGTGTTTTTTGGAATGATTTATATCTCGTCGATTTAACTTGTGTGTCCTCTACTAACTGTTACTAAATTCATGACAGTGCCTTATAAGGTTTGTGTTTTATAAATAAAAATCCTCTTAAATACTCAAACTTTTTGAATATTTTGCTTGCAGATAATGCATATATATTACATAATAACTTTTTACGACAAGTGTTTTTTGGAATGATTTATATCTCGTCGATTAGGCTTGTGGGTCCTCTACTTACTGTTACTAAGCTCATGGCAGTGTCTTATAAGGTTTGGCTTTTATAGATAAAAATCATTTTAAATACTCAAACTTTTTGAATAGTTTGCTTGCAGATAATGCTTATATATTACATAATAACTTTTTACGACATGTGTTTTTTGGAATGATTGATATCTCGTCGATTTGGCTTGTGGGTCCTCTACTTACTGTTACTAAGTTCATGACAGTACCTTATA
Organism: Phyto melanocephala; assembly: GCA_941918925.1. NCBI lineage: Eukaryota > Metazoa > Arthropoda > Insecta > Diptera > Rhinophoridae > Phyto > Phyto melanocephala. The sequence continues at coordinate 7,069,891 of OW799238.1, read as the reverse complement.
AGGTTTGGGTTTTATAGATACAAATCCTCTTAAATACTCAAACTTTTTGAATATTTTGCTTGCAGATAATGCATATATATTACATAATAACTTTTTACGACAAGTGTTTTTTGGAATGATTTATGTGTCGTCGATTTGACTTGTGTGTCCTCTACTAACTGTTACTAAGTTCATGACAGTGCCTTATAAGGTTTGGGTTTTATAGATACAAATCCACTTAAATACTCAAACTTTTTGAATATTTTGCTTGCAGATAATGCATATATATTACATAATAACTTTTTACGACAAGTGTTTTGTGGAATGATTTATATCTCGTCGATTTGGCTTGTGGGTCCTCTACTTACTGTTACTAAGATCATGACAGTGCCTTATAAGGTTTGGGTTTTATAGATACAAATCCACTTAAATACTCAAACTTTTTGAATATTTTGCTTGCAGATAATGCATATATATTGCATAATAACTTTTTACGACATGTGTTTTTTGGAATGATTTATATCTCGTCGATTTGGCTTGTGTGTCCTCTACTAACTGTTACTAAGTTCATGACAGTGCCTTGTAAGTTTTGGCTTTAATAGATACAAATCCTCTTAAATACTCAAACTTTTTGAATATTTTGCTTGCAGATAATGCATATATATTGCATAATAACTTTTTACGACAAGTGTTTTTTGGAATAATTTATATCTCGTCGATTTGACTTGTGTGTCCTCTACTAAATTTTACTAAGCTCATGACAGTGCATTATAAGGGCACAGAAAATGATACAGAAATGACACGCGGGCGTTGCCGTAGGTGTTTTTTCAAAAAAAACTGCTTGAATGGCATCACTGGTTAACACTAAGTTGAAAAATAGATAGCAATAGTTGAAATATTTCTATTGCTATCCCTTATTTTACATGGTGTTAAGCATTTTTTTATTTTCATTTTTGTGTTAAAAATTGGCGCAGAAAAATTGAAAAATTAAATAAAGAAATTTGGGGCACATATTATAATACATTTTGGCGCAATTTTCTTTATTTATATAATTTTTTTTCATTTTCTGAACATCGCGAAGTGATAGTGCAATCTATAGAGGTAAATTCATGTGTTGGTGTGGACAAATTTCAGTGGCAGGAAAAAATGGAAAAATTAAATAAAGAATTTTGGCGCACAAATTATTATATATTTTGGTGCAATTTTCTTTATTTATTTCAATTTTTTCATTATCACAACATCGCCAAGTATAAGTGTAGTGAAAACTAATAAATAAATGTGAGTGAAAAACTTTTAGTGGCCGGAAAATGTTTAAGTATATTTTTGGCAATATGAACATTGTTTATAATGTATTACGTGATTTATAATTTCTGGCTATTGTTCCCATTAGTTACATTGCATTAAGACAAGGTATCCAGTTGATTTTGTGTGAAGTGTTTTGTACTAGTGGTATGTAAAAGTGTATAATCGTGTTGCAATGCCAAGACCAACCTTACTAATAATTGTGCCTGCGACATTGAGTACATCTTTGGAAGATCATGCCAAATTTTTATCTCATTCGTACAATTAGTTTAGTAGCATATAGTGGACTTTCGTTTTTATATAAATATAAATAAAAAATACATTTTTGATCATTTAGGCTATTATTTCAAAACTTTATTTAAAATAAAATTATTAAACTAATACATGTTATATGACACCCTTAAAAATAGTAATATAATTTATGGCAAATCAATAAATATTTCCTTTTTTTAATTTTTAGGTACTTTGGAATATACAACGTTGATTCCTGGAGGATTTCGTCCAATTCGTCCAGTTCCCACAGGTCAGTATCTTTTTCAATTTTTGTAAATTTGTTTGCAAAACATCACCCTTAAACGAAATTATAAAATTGCAGAAAAATGGATTAATATTTCTTTTATTTCATTTTTAGATGCTGGAGGGTAATTTCCGCTGATTCCAGAAAGATTTCGTCCAATTCGTCCAGTTCCCACAGGTCAGTATCCTTTTCAATTTTCGAAAAATGTTAAGAAAACAGCACCCTTAAAAGAAATCATAAAATTTTAAAAATACTAACTAATGTTTCTTTTTTCACATTTTCAGGCGCTTGAAGACACTTACCGTTGATTCCAAAAAGATTTCATCCAATTGGTCCAGCTCCCACAGGTCAGTATCCTTTTCAAATTTCGTAAAATTGTTTGCAAAACATCACCCTAAAACGAAATTATAAAATTTAAAAAAAATTGATTAATATTTCTTTTATTTCATTTTTAGATGCTTGAGGGTACTTACCGCTGATTCTAGAAAGATTTCGTCCAGTTCCCACAGGTCAGTATCCTTTTCAATTTTTGTAAATTTGATTGCAAAACATCACCCTTAAACGAAATTATAAAATTTTTCAAATACTAATTAATATTTCTTTTTTCACATTTTCAGGCACTTGAAGACACTTACCATTGATTCCAAAAAGATTTCATCCAATTGGTTCAAGTCCTGTATTTATTCCACTAGCAGCCAGTGGCCAACTTCAGATTCTGTGGGTAACTTTACATATCACACAAAATACACATTTAAATAACATTTAAAACAATTATTTTAGTTACACTTATTTTTACCACTTATAAATGTATTGTATTTGTTCTTATATTAACTTTTTTAACACTTTTTAATTTATAAACTTAAAAAATAAAAATTTTTACAACTTTTTGCAATAAAAATGTTTTTTGTTATGATTGTTTTGTTTCTATTTTATGTGGTATATACCTGATTTCACTTTCTTGTACTAAATTTTATATCAGGTTTTTTTTTCTCTCTTTCCACAGTAGTGTTAAGCACATATGATTTGACGATTTTTTAAACGTCAAATTTGACCAGTCTGGTTTAGTTTGTGATAAGGGTTGGGTTTTATAGATAAATACTCAAACTTTTTGAATATTTTGCTTGCAGAGAATGCATATATATTACATAATAACTTTTTACGACAAGTGTTTTTTGGAATGATTTATATCTCGTCGATTAGGCTTGTGGGTCCTCTACTAAATTTTACTAAGCTCATGACAGTGCATTATAAGGGTTGGGTTTTATAGATAAATACTCAAACTTTTTGAATATTTTGCTTGCAGAGAATGCATATATATTACATAATAACTTTTTACGACAAGTGTTTTTTGGAATAATTTATATCTCGTCGATTTGACTTGTGTGTCCTCTACTAAATTTTACTAAGCTCATGACAGTGCATTATAAGGGTTGGGTTTTATAGATAAATACTCAAACTTTTTGAATATTTTGCTTGCAGAGAATGCATATATATTACATAATAACTTTTTACGACAAGTGTTTTTTGGAATAATTTATATCTCGTCGATTTGACTTGTGTGTCCTCTACTAAATTTTACTAAGCTCATGACAGTGCATTATAAGGGTTGGGTTTTATAGATAAATACTCAAACTTTTTGAATATTTTGCTTGCAGATGAGGCATATATATTACATAATAACTTTTTACGACAAGTGTTTTTTGGAACGATTTATATCTCGTCGATTTGGCTTGTGGGTCCTCTACTTACTGTTGCTAAGTTCATGACAGTGCCTTGTAAGTTTTGGGTTTTATAGATACAAATCCTCTTAAATACTCAAACTTTTTGAATATTTTGCTTGCAGATAATGCATATATATTGCATAATACCTTTTTACGTCAAGTGTTTTTTGGAGCGATTTATATCTCGTCGATTTGGCTCGTAGGTCCTCTACTAACTGTTACTAAGCTCATGACAGTGCCTTGTAAGTTTTGGGTTTTATAGATACAATTCCTCTTAAATACTCAAACTTTTTGAATATTTTGCTTGCAGTTAATGCATATATATTACATAATAACTTTTTACGACAAGTGTTTTTTGGAATGATTTATATCTCGTCGATTTAACTTGTGGGTCCTCTACTTACTGTTACTAAGTTCATGACAGTGCCTTGTAAGTTTTGGGTTTTATAGATACAATTCCTCTTAAATACTCAAACTTTTTGAATATTTTGCTTGCAGATAATGCATATATATTACATAATAACTTTTTACGACAAGTGTTTTTTGGAATGATTTATATCTCGTCGATTTGACTTGTGTGTCCTCTACTAACTGTTACTAAGCTCATGACAGTGCCTTATAGGGCTTGGGTTTTATAGATACAAATCCTCTTAAATACTCAAAATTTTTGAATATTTTGCTTGCAGATAATGCATATATATTACATAATAACTTTTTACGACAAGTGTTTTTTGGAATGATTGATATCTCGTCGATTAGGCTTGTGGGTCCTCTACTTACTGTTACTAAGCTCATGGCAGTGTCTTATAAGGTTTGGCTTTTATAGATAAAAATCCTTTTAAATACTCAAACTTTTTGAATAGTTTGCTTGCAGATAATGCTCATATATTACATAATAACTTTTTACGACATGTGTTTTTTGGAATGATTGATATCTCGTCAATTAGGCTTGTGGGTCCTCTACTTACTGTTACTAAGTTCATGACAGTGTCTTATAAGGTTTGGCTTTTATAGATAAAAATCCTTTTAAATACTCAAACTTTTTGAATAGTTTGCTTGCAGATAATGCTTATATATTACATAATAACTTTTTACGACATGTGTTTTTTGGAATGATTGATATCTCGTCGATTAGGCTTCTGGGTCCTCTACTTACTGTTACTAAGTTCATGACAGTGTCTTATAAGGTTTGGGTTTTATAGATAAAAATCCTTTTAAATACTCAAACTTTTTGAATAGTTTGCTTGCAGATAATGCTTATATATTACATAATAACTTTTTACGACATGTGTTTTTTGGAATGATTGATATCTCGTCGATTAGGCTTGTGGGTCCTCTACTTACTGTTACTAAGTTCATAATAACTTTTTACGACAAGTGTTTTTTGGAATGATTTATATCTCGTCGATTTGGCTTGTGGGTACTCTACTTACTGTTACTAAGTTCATGACAGTGCCTTATAAGGTTTGTGTTTTATAAATAAAAATCCTCTTAAATACTCAAACTTTTTGAATATTTTGCTTGCAGATAATGCATATATATTACATAATAACTTTTTACGACAAGTGTTTTTTGGAATGATTTATATCTCGTCGATTTGGCTTGTGGGTACTCTACTTACTGTTACTAAGTTCATGACAGTGCCTTATAAGGTTTGTGTTTTATAAATAAAAATCCTCTTAAATACTCAAACTTTTTGAATATTTTGCTTGCAGATAATGCATATATATTACATAATAACTTTTTACGACAAGTGTTTTTTGGAATGATTTATATCTCGTCGATTTGGCTTGTGGGTACTCTACTTACTGTTACTAAGTTCATGACAGTGCCTTATAAGGTTTGTGTTTTATAAATAAAAATCCTCTTAAATACTCAAAATTTTTGAATATTTTGCTTGCAGATAATGCATATATATTACATAATAACTTTTTACGACAAGTGTTTTTTGGAATGATTGATATCTCGTCGATTAGGCTTGTGGGTCCTCTACTTACTGTTACTAAGCTCATGGCAGTGTCTTATAAGGTTTGGCTTTTATAGATAAAAATCCTTTTAAATACTCAAACTTTTTGAATAGTTTGCTTGCAGATAATGCATATATATTACATAATAACTTTTTACGACATGTGTTTTTTGGAATGACTGATATCTCGTCGATTAGGCTTGTGGGTCCTCTACTTACTGTTACTAAGTTCATGACAGTGTCTTATAAGGTTTGGCTTTTATAGATAAAAATCCTTTTAAATACTCAAACTTTTTGAATAGTTTGCTTGCAGATAATGCTTATATATTACATAATAACTTTTTACGACATGTGTTTTTTGGAATGATTGATATCTCGTCGATTAGGCTTGTGGGTCCTCTACTTACTGTTACTAAGTTCATGACAGTGTCTTATAAGGTTTGGGTTTTATAGATAAAAATCCTTTTAAATACTCAAACTTTTTGAATAGTTTGCTTGCAGATAATGCTTATATATTACATAATAACTTTTTACGACATGTGTTTTTTGGAATGATTGATATCTCGTCGATTAGGCTTGTGGGTCCTCTACTTACTGTTACTAAGTTCATGACAGTGCCTTATAAGGTTTGTGTTTTATAAATAAAAATCCTCTTAAATACTCAAACTTTTTGAATATTTTGCTTGCAGATAATGCATATATATTACATAATAACTTTTTACGACAAGTGTTTTTTGGAATGAATTATATCTCGTCGGTCTGACTTGTGTGTCCTCTACTAACTTTTACTAAGTTCATGGCAGTGCCTTATAAGGTTTGGGTTTTATAGATAAATACTCAAACTTTTTGAATATTTTGCTTGCAGATAATGCATATATATTACGTAATAACTTTTTACGACAAGTGTTTTATGGAATGATTTATGTGTCGTCGATTTGACTTGTGTGTCCTCTACTAACTGTTACTAAGTTCATGACAGTGCCTTATAAGGTTTGGGTTTTATAGATACAAATCCACTTAAATACTCAAACTTTTTGAATATTTTGCTTGCAGATAATGCATATATATTACATAATAACTTTTTACGACAAGTGTTTTTTGGAATGATTTATATCTCGTCGATTTGGCTTGTGGGTCCTCTACTTACTGTTACTAAGATCATGACAGTGCCTTATAAGGTTTGGGTTTTATAGATACAAATCCACTTAAATACTCAAACTTTTTGAATATTTTGCTTGCAGATAATGCATATATATTGCATAATAACTTTTTACGACATGTGTTTTTTGGAATGATTTATATCTCGTCGATTTGGCTTGTGTGTCCTCTACTAACTGTTACTAAGTTCATGACAGTGCCTTGTAAGTTTTGGGTTTTATAGATACAATTCCTCTTAAATACTCAAACTTTTTGAATATTTTACTTGCAGATAATGCATATATATTGCATAATAACTTTTTACGACAAGTGTTTTTTGGAATAATTTATATCTCGTCGATTTGACTTGTGTGTCCTCTACTAAATTTTACTAAGCTCATGACAGTGCATTATAAGGGTTGGGTTTTATAGATAAATACTCAAACTTTTTGAATATTTTGCTTGCAGAGAATGCATATATATTACATAATAACTTTTTACGACAACTGTTTTTTGGAATGATTTATATCTCGTCGATTAGGCTTGTGGGTCTTCTACTTACTGTTACTAAGTTCATGGCAGTGCCTTATAAGGTTTGGGTTTTATAGATAAATACTCAAACTTTTTGAATATTTTGCTTGCAGATGAGGCATATATATTACATAATAACTTTTTACGACAAGTGTTTTTTGGAACGATTTATATCTCGTCGATTTGGCTTGTGGGTCCTCTACTTACTGTTGCTAAGTTCATGACAGTGCCTTGTAAGTTTTGGGTTTTATAGATACAAATCCTCTTAAATACTCAAACTTTTTGAATATTTTGCTTGCAGATAATGCATATATATTGCATAATAACTTTTTACGTCAAGTGTTTTTTGGAGCGATTTATATCTCGTCGATTTGGCTCGTAGGTCCTCTACTAACTGTTACTAAGTTCATGACAGTGCCTTGTAAGTTTTGGGTTTTATAGATACAATTCCTCTTAAATACTCAAACTTTTTGAATATTTTGCTTGCAGTTAATGCATATATATTACATAATAACTTTTTACGACAAGTGTTTTTTGGAATGATTTATATCTCGTCGATTTAACTTGTGGGTCCTCTACTTACTGTTACTAAGTTCATGACAGTGCCTTGTAAGTTTTGGGTTTTATAGATACAATTCCTCTTAAATACTCAAACTTTTTGAATATTTTGCTTGCAGATAATGCATATATATTACATAATAACTTTTTACGACAAGTGTTTTTTGGAATGATTTATATCTCGTCGATTTGACTTGTGTGTCCTCTACTAACTGTTACTAAGCTCATGACAGTGCCTTATAGGGCTTGGGTTTTATAGATACAAATCCTCTTAAATACTCAAAATTTTTGAATATTTTGCTTGCAGATAATGCATATATATTACATAATAACTTTTTACGACAAGTGTTTTTTGGAATGATTGATATCTCGTCGATTAGGCTTGTGGGTCCTCTACTTACTGTTACTAAGCTCATGGCAGTGTCTTATAAGGTTTGGCTTTTATAGATAAAAATCCTTTTAAATACTCAAACTTTTTGAATAGTTTGCTTGCAGATAATGCTCATATATTACATAATAACTTTTTACGACATGTGTTTTTTGGAATGATTGATATCTCGTCGATTACGCTTGTAGGTCCTCTACTTACTGTTACTAAGTTCATGACAGTGTCTTATAAGGTTTGGCTTTTATAGATAAAAATCCTTTTAAATACTCAAACTTTTTGAATAGTTTGCTTGCAGATAATGCTTATATATTACATAATAACTTTTTACGACATGTGTTTTTTGGAATGATTAATATCTCGTCGATTAGGCTTGTGGGTCCTCTACTTACTGTTACTAAGTTCATGACAGTGTCTTATAAGGTTTGGGTTTTATAGATAAAAATCCTTTTAAATACTCAAACTTTTTGAATAGTTTGCTTGCAGATAATGCTTATATATTACATAATAACTTTTTACGACATGTGTTTTTTGGAATGATTGATATCTCGTCGATTAGGCTGGTGGGTCCTCTACTTACTGTTACTAAGTTCATGACAGTGCCTTATAAGGTTTGTGTTTTATAAATAAAAATCCTCTTAAATACTCAAACTTTTTGAATATTTTGCTTGCAGATAATGCATATATATTACATAATAACTTTTTACGACAAGTGTTTTTTGGAATGATTTATATCTCGTCGATTTGGCTTGTGGGTACTCTACTTACTGTTACTAAGTTCATGACAGTGCCTTATAAGGTTTGTGTTTTATAAATAAAAATCCTCTTAAATACTCAAACTTTTTGAATATTTTGCTTGCAGATAATGCATATATATTACATAATAACTTTTTACGACAAGTGTTTTTTGGAATGATTTATATATCGTCGGTCTGACTTGTGTGTCCTCTACTAACTGTTACTAAGGTCATGACAGTGCCTTATAAGGTTTGGGTTTTAGAGATACAAATCCTCTTAAATACTCAAACTTTTTGAATATTTTGCTTGCAGAGAATGCATATATATTACATAATAACTTTTTACGACAAGTGTTTTTTGGAATGATTTATATCTCGTCGATTAGGCTTGTGGGTCCTCTACTTACTGTTACTAAGTTCATGGCAGTGCCTTATAAGGTTTGGGTTTTATAGATAAATACTCAAACTTTTTGAATATTTTGCTTGCAGATGAGGCATATATATTACATAATAACTTTTTACGACAAGTGTTTTTTGGAATGATTTATATCTCGTCGATTAGGCTTGTGGGTCCTCTACTTACTGTTACTAAGTTCATGGCAGTGCCTTATAAGGTTTGGGTTTTATAGATAAATACTCAAACTTTTTGAATATTTTGCTTGCAGATGAGGCATATATATTACATAATAACTTTTTACGACAAGTGTTTTTTGGAATGATTTATATCTCGTCGATTTGGCTTGTGGGTACTCTACTTACTGTTGCTAAGTTCATGACAGTGCCTTATAAGGTTTGTGTTTTATAAATAAAAATCCTCTTAAATACTCAAACTTTTTGAATATTTTGCTTGCAGATAATGCATATATATTACATAATAACTTTTTACGACAAGTGTTTTTTGGAATGATTTATATCTCGTCGATTTGGCTTGTGGGTACTCTACTTACTGTTACTAAGTTCATGACAGTGCCTTATAAGGTTTGTGTTTTATAAATAAAAATCCTCTTAAATACTCAAACTTTTTGAATATTTTGCTTGCAGATAATGCATATACTTATATTGCATAATAACTGTGCCTTATAAGGTTTGTGTTTTATAAATAAAAATCCTCTTAAATACTCAAACTTTTTGAATATTTTGCTTGCAGATAATGCATATATATTACATAATAACTTTTTACGACAAGTGTTTTTTGGAATGATTTATATCTCGTCGATTTGGCTTGTGGGTACTCTACTTACTGTTACTAAGTTCATGACAGTGCCTTATAAGGTTTGGGTTTTATAGATACAAATCCACTTAAATACTCAAACTTTTTGAATATTTTGCTTGCAGATAATGCATATATATTACATAATAACTTTTTACGACAAGTGTTTTTTGGAATGATTTATATCTCGTCGATTTTGCTTGTGGGTCCTCTACTTACTGTTACTAAGTTCATGACAGTGTCTTATAAGGTTTGGGTTTTATAGATAAAAATCCTCTTAAATACTCAAACTTTTTGAATATTTTGCTTGCAGATAATGCATATATATTACATAATAACTTTTTACGACAAGTGTTTTTTGGAATGATTTATATCTCGTCAGTCTGACTTGTGTGTCCTCTACTAACTTTTACTAAGTTCATGGCAGTGCCTTATAAGGTTTGGGTTTTATAGATAAATACTCAAACTTTTTGAATATTTTGCTTGCAGATAATGCATATATATTACGTAATAACTTTTTACGACAAGTGTTTTTTGGAATGATTTATGTGTCGTCGATTTCACTTGTGTGTCCTCTACTAACTGTTACTAAGTTCATGACAGTGCCTTATAAGGTTTGGGTTTTATAGATACAAATCCACTTAAATACTCAAACTTTTTGAATATTTTGCTTGCAGATAATGCATATACTTATATTGCATAATAACTGTGCCTTATAAGGTTTGTGTTTTATAAATAAAAATCCTCTTAAATACTCAAACTTTTTGAATATTTTGCTTGCAGATAATGCATATATATTACATAATAACTTTTTACGACAAGTGTTTTTTGGAATGATTTATATCTCGTCGATTTGGCTTGTGGGTACTCTACTTACTGTTACTAAGTTCATGACAGTGCCTTATAAGGTTTGTGTTTTATAAATAAAAATCCTCTTAAATACTCAAACTTTTTGAATATTTTGCTTGCAGATAATGCATATATACTACATAATAACTTTTTACGACAAGTGTTTTTTGGAATGATTTATATATCGTCGGTCTGACTTGTGTGTCCTCTACTAACTGTTACTAAGGTCATGACAGTGCCTTATAAGGTTTGGGTTTTAGAGATACAAATCCTCTTAAATACTCAAACTTTTTGAATATTTTGCTTGCAGAGAATGCATATATATTACATAATAACTTTTTACGACAAGTGTTTTTTGGAATGATTTATATCTCGTCGATTTGGCTTGTGGGTCCTCTACTTACTGTTGCTAAGATCATGACAGTGCCTTATAAGGTTTGGGTTTTATAGATACAAATCCACTTAAATACTCAAACTTTTTGAATATTTTGCTTGCAGATAATGCATATATATTACATAATAACTTTTTACGACAAGTGTTTTTTGGAATGATTTATATCTCGTCGATTTGGCTTGTGGGTACTCTACTTACTGTTACTAAGTTCATGACAGTGCCTTATAAGGTTTGTGTTTTATAAATAAAAATCCTCTTAAATACTCAAACTTTTTGAATATTTTGCTTGCAGATAATGCATATATATTACATAATAACTTTTTACGACAAGTGTTTTTTGGAATGATTTATATCTCGTCGATTTGGCTTGTGGGTACTCTACTTACTGTTACTAAGTTCATGACAGTGCCTTATAAGGTTTGGCTTTTATAGATAAAAATCCTTTTAAATACTCAAACTTTTTGAATAGTTTGCTTGCAGATAATGCTTATATATTACATAATAACTTTTTACGACATGTGTTTTTTGGAATGATTAATATCTCGTCGATTAGGCTTGTGGGTCCTCTACTTACTGTTACTAAGTTCATGACAGTGTCTTATAAGGTTTGGGTTTTATAGATAAAAATCCTTTTAAATACTCAAACTTTTTGAATAGTTTGCTTGCAGATAATGCTTATATATTACATAATAACTTTTTACGACATGTGTTTTTTGGAATGATTGATATCTCGTCGATTAGGCTTGTGGGTCCTCTACTTACTGTTACTAAGTTCATGACAGTGCCTTATAAGGTTTGTGTTTTATAAATAAAAATCCTCTTAAATACTCAAACTTTTTGAATATTTTGCTTGCAGATAATGCATATATATTACATAATAACTTTTTACGACAAGTGTTTTTTGGAATGATTTATATCTCGTCGATTTGGCTTGTGGGTACTCTACTTACTGTTACTAAGTTCATGACAGTGCCTTATAAGGTTTGTGTTTTATAAATAAAAATCCTCTTAAATACTCAAACTTTTTGAATATTTTGCTTGCAGATAATGCATATATATTACATAATAACTTTTTACGACAAGTGTTTTTTGGAATGATTTATATATCGTCGGTCTGACTTGTGTGTCCTCTACTAACTGTTACTAAGGTCATGACAGTGCCTTATAAGGTTTGGGTTTTAGAGATACAAATCCTCTTAAATACTCAAACTTTTTGAATATTTTGCTTGCAGAGAATGCATATATATTACATAATAACTTTTTACGACAAGTGTTTTTTGGAATGATTTATATCTCGTCGATTAGGCTTGTGGGTCCTCTACTTACTGTTACTAAGTTCATGGCAGTGCCTTATAAGGTTTGGGTTTTATAGATAAATACTCAAACTTTTTGAATATTTTGCTTGCAGATGAGGCATATATATTACATAATAACTTTTTACGACAAGTGTTTTTTGGAATGATTTATATCTCGTCGATTAGGCTTGTGGGTCCTCTACTTACTGTTACTAAGTTCATGGCAGTGCCTTATAAGGTTTGGGTTTTATAGATAAATACTCAAACTTTTTGAATATTTTGCTTGCAGATGAGGCATATATATTACATAATAACTTTTTACGACAAGTGTTTTTTGGAATGATTTATATCTCGTCGATTTGGCTTGTGGGTACTCTACTTACTGTTGCTAAGTTCATGACAGTGCCTTATAAGGTTTGTGTTTTATAAATAAAAATCCTCTTAAATACTCAAACTTTTTGAATATTTTGCTTGCAGATAATGCATATATATTACATAATAACTTTTTACGACAAGTGTTTTTTGGAATGATTTATATCTCGTCGATTTGGCTTGTGGGTACTCTACTTACTGTTACTAAGTTCATGACAGTGCCTTATAAGGTTTGTGTTTTATAAATAAAAATCCTCTTAAATACTCAAACTTTTTGAATATTTTGCTTGCAGATAATGCATATACTTATATTGCATAATAACTGTGCCTTATAAGGTTTGTGTTTTATAAATAAAAATCCTCTTAAATACTCAAACTTTTTGAATATTTTGCTTGCAGATAATGCATATATATTACATAATAACTTTTTACGACAAGTGTTTTTTGGAATGATTTATATCTCGTCGATTTGGCTTGTGGGTACTCTACTTACTGTTACTAAGTTCATGACAGTGCCTTATAAGGTTTGGGTTTTATAGATACAAATCCACTTAAATACTCAAACTTTTTGAATATTTTGCTTGCAGATAATGCATATATATTACATAATAACTTTTTACGACAAGTGTTTTTTGGAATGATTTATATCTCGTCGATTTTGCTTGTGGGTCCTCTACTTACTGTTACTAAGTTCATGACAGTGCCTTATAAGGTTTGTGTTTTATAAATAAAAATCCTCTTAAATACTCAAACTTTTTGAATATTTTGCTTGCAGATAATGCATATATATTACATAATAACTTTTTACGACAAGTGTTTTTTGGAATGATTTATATCTCGTCAGTCTGACTTGTGTGTCCTCTACTAACTTTTACTAAGTTCATGGCAGTGCCTTATAAGGTTTGGGTTTTATAGATAAATACTCAAACTTTTTGAATATTTTGCTTGCAGATAATGCATATATATTACGTAATAACTTTTTACGACAAGTGTTTTTTGGAATGATTTATGTGTCGTCGATTTCACTTGTGTGTCCTCTACTAACTGTTACTAAGTTCATGACAGTGCCTTATAAGGTTTGGGTTTTATAGATACAAATCCACTTAAATACTCAAACTTTTTGAATATTTTGCTTGCAGATAATGCATATACTTATATTGCATAATAACTGTGCCTTATAAGGTTTGTGTTTTATAAATAAAAATCCTCTTAAATACTCAAACTTTTTGAATATTTTGCTTGCAGATAATGCATATATATTACATAATAACTTTTTACGACAAGTGTTTTTTGGAATGATTTATATCTCGTCGATTTGGCTTGAGGGTCCTCTACTTACTGTTGCTAAGATCATGACAGTGCCTTATAAGGTTTGGGTTTTATAGATACAAATCCACTTAAATACTCAAACTTTTTGAATATTTTGCTTGCAGATAATGCATATATATTGCATAATAACTTTTTACGACATGTGTTTTTTGGAATGATTTATATCTCGTCGATTTGGCTTGTGTGTCCTCTACTAACTGTTACTAAGTTCATGACAGTGCCTTGTAAGTTTTGGGTTTTATAGATACAATTCCTCTTAAATACTCAAACTTTTTGAATATTTTGCTTGCAGATAATGCATATATATTGCATAATAACTTTTTACGACAAGTGTTTTTTGGAATAATTTATATCTCGTCGATTTGACTTGTGTGTCCTCTACTAAATTTTACTAAGCTCAGGACAGTGCATTATAAGGTTTGGGTTTTATAGGTAAATACTCAAACTTTTTGAATATTTTGCTTGCAGATGAGGCATATATATTACATAATAACTTTTTACGACAAGTGTTTTTTGGAATGATTTATATCTCGTCGATTTGGCTTGTGGGTACTCTACTTACTGTTACTAAGTTCATGACAGTGCCTTATAAGGTTTGTGTTTTATAAATAAAAATCCTCTTAAATACTCAAACTTTTTGAATATTTTGCTTGCAGATAATGCATATATATTACATAATAACTTTTTACGACAAGTGTTTTTTGGAATGATTTATATCTCGTCGATTTGGCTTGTGGGTACTCTACTTACTGTTACTAAGTTCATGACAGTGCCTTATAAGGTTTGTGTTTTATAAATAAAAATCCTCTTAAATACTCAAACTTTTTGAATATTTTGCTTGCAGATAATGCATATATATTGCATAATAACTGTGCCTTATAAGGTTTGTGTTTTATAAATAAAAATCCTCTTAAATACTCAAACTTTTTGAATATTTTGCTTGCAGAGAATGCATATATATTACATAATAACTTTTTACGACAAGTGTTTTTTGGAATGATTTATATCTCGTCGATTAGGCTTGTGGGTCCTCTACTTACTGTTACTAAGTTCATGGCAGTGCCTTATAAGGTTTGGGTTTTATAGATAAATACTCAAACTTTTTGAATATTTTGCTTGCAGATGAGGCATATATATTACATAATAACTTTTTACGACAAGTGTTTTTTGGAATGATTTATATCTCGTCGATTAGGCTTGTGGGTCCTCTACTTACTGTTACTAAGTTCATGGCAGTGCCTTATAAGGTTTGGGTTTTATAGATAAATACTCAAACTTTTTGAATATTTTGCTTGCAGATGAGGCATATATATTACATAATAACTTTTTACGACAAGTGTTTTTTGGAATGATTTATATCTCGTCGATTTGGCTTGTGGGTACTCTACTTACTGTTACTAAGTTCATGACAGTGCCTTATAAGGTTTGTGTTTTATAAATAAAAATCCTCTTAAATACTCAAACTTTTTGAATATTTTGCTTGCAGATAATGCATATATATTACATAATAACTTTTTACGACAAGTGTTTTTTGGAATGATTTATATCTCGTCGATTTGGCTTGTGGGTACTCTACTTACTGTTACTAAGTTCATGACAGTGCCTTATAAGGTTTGTGTTTTATAAATAAAAATCCTCTTAAATACTCAAACTTTTTGAATATTTTGCTTGCAGATAATGCATATACTTATATTGCATAATAACTGTGCCTTATAAGGTTTGTGTTTTATAAATAAAAATCCTCTTAAATACTCAAACTTTTTGAATATTTTGCTTGCAGATAATGCATATATATTACATAATAACTTTTTACGACAAGTGTTTTTTGGAATGATTTATATCTCGTCGATTTGGCTTGTGGGTACTCTACTTACTGTTACTAAGTTCATGACAGTGCCTTATAAGGTTTGGGTTTTATAGATACAAATCCACTTAAATACTCAAACTTTTTGAATATTTTGCTTGCAGATAATGCATATATATTACATAATAACTTTTTACGACAAGTGTTTTTTGGAATGATTTATATCTCGTCGATTTTGCTTGTGGGTCCTCTACTTACTGTTACTAAGTTTATGACAGTGCCTTATAAGGTTTGTGTTTTATAAATAAAAATCCTCTTAAATACTCAAACTTTTTGAATATTTTGCTTGCAGATAATGCATATATATTACATAATAACTTTTTACGACAAGTGTTTTTTGGAATGATTTATATCTCGTCGGTCTGACTTGTGTGTCCTCTACTAACTTTTACTAAGTTCATGGCAGTGCCTTATAAGGTTTGGGTTTTATAGATAAGTACTCAAACTTTTTGAATATTTTGCTTGCAGATAATGCATATATATTACGTAATAACTTTTTACGACAAGTGTTTTTTGGAATGATTTATGTGTCGTCGATTTGACTTGTGTGTCCTCTACTAACTGTTACTAAGTTCATGACAGTGCCTTATAAGGTTTGGGTTTTATAGATACAAATCCACTTAAATACTCAAACTTTTTGAATATTTTGCTTGCAGATAATGCATATATATTACATAATAACTTTTTACGACAAGTGTTTTTTGGAATGATTTATATCTCGTCGATTTTGCTTGTGGGTCCTCTACTTACTGTTACTAAGTTTATGACAGTGCCTTATAAGGTTTGTGTTTTATAAATAAAAATCCTCTTAAATACTCAAACTTTTTGAATATTTTGCTTGCAGATAATGCATATATATTACATAATAACTTTTTACGACAAGTGTTTTTTGGAATGATTTATATCTCGTCGGTCTGACTTGTGTGTCCTCTACTAACTTTTACTAAGTTCATGGCAGTGCCTTATAAGGTTTGGGTTTTATAGATAAATACTCAAACTTTTTGAATATTTTGCTTGCAGATAATGCATATATATTACGTAATAACTTTTTACGACAAGTGTTTTTTGGAATGATTTATGTGTCGTCGATTTGACTTGTGTGTCCTCTACTAACTGTTACTAAGTTCATGACAGTGCCTTATAAGGTTTGTGTTTTATAAATAGAAATCCTCTTAAATACTCAAACTTTTTGAATATTTTGCTTGCAGATAATGCATATATATTGCATAATAACTGTGCCTTATAAGGTTTGTGTTTTATAAATAAAAATCCTCTTAAATACTCAAACTTTTTGAATATTTTGCTTGCAGATAATGCATATATATTACATAATAACTTTTTACGACAAGTGTTTTTTGGAATGATTTATATCTCGTCGATTTGGCTTGTGGGTACTCTACTTACTGTTACTAAGTTCATGACAGTGCCTTATAAGGTTTGTGTTTTATAAATAAAAATCCTCTTAAATACTCAAACTTTTTGAATATTTTGCTTGCAGATAATGCATATATATTACATAATAACTTTTTACGACAAGTGTTTTTTGGAATGATTTATATCTCGTCGATTTGACTTGTGTGTCCTCTACTAACTGTTACTAAGCTCATGACAGTGCCTTATAGGGCTTGGGTTTTATAGATACAAATCCTCTTAAATACTCAAACTTTTTGAATATTTTGCTTGCAGATAATGCATATATATTACATAATAACTTTTTACGACAAGTGTTTTTTGGAATGATTGATATCTCGTCGATTAGGCTTGTGAGTCCTCTACTTACTGTTACTAAGCTCATGGCAGTGTCTTATAAGGTTTGGCTTTTATAGATAAAAATCCTTTTAAATACTCAAACTTTTAGAATAGTTTGCTTGCAGATAATGCTTATATATTACATAATAACTTTTTACGACATGTGTTTTTTGTAATGATTGATATCTCGTCGATTTAGCTTGTAGGTCCTCTATTAACTGTTACTAAGTTCATGACAGTGCCTTATAAGGTTTGTGTTTTATAAATAAAAATCCTCTTAAATACTCAAACTTTTTGAATATTTTGCTTGCAGATAATGCATATATATTACATAATAACTTTTTACGACAAGTGTTTTTTGGAATGATTTATACCTCGTCGATTTGGCTTGTGGGTACTCTACTTACTGTTACTAAGTTCATGACAGTGCCTTATAAGGTTTGTGTTTTATAAATAAAAATCCTCTTAAATACTCAAACTTTTTGAATATTTTGCTTGCAGATAATGCATATATATTACATAATAACTTTTTACGACAAGTGTTTTTTGGAATGATTTATATCTCGTCGGTCTGACTTGTGTGTCCTCTACTAACTGTTACTAAGGTCATGACAGTGCCTTATAAGGTTTGGGTTTTAGAGATACAAATCCTCTTAAATACTCAAACTTTTTGAATAGTTTGCTTGCAGATAATGCTCATATATTACATAATAACTTTTTACGACATGTGTTTTTTGGAATGATTGATATCTCGTCAATTAGGCTTGTGGGTCCTCTACTTACTGTTACTAAGTTCATGACAGTGTCTTATAAGGTTTGGCTTTTATAGATAAAAATCCTTTTAAATACTCAAACTTTTTTAATAGTTTGCTTGCAGATAATGCTTATATATTACATAATAACTTTTTACGACATGTGTTTTTTGGAATGATTGATATCTCGTCGATTAGGCTTGTGGGTCTTCTACTTACTGTTACTAAGTTCATGACAGTGTCTTATAAGGTTTGGGTTTTATAGATAAAAATCCTTTTAAATACTCAAACTTTTTGAATAGTTTGCTTGCAGATAATGCTTATATATTACATAATAACTTTTTACGACATGTGTTTTTTGGAATGATTGATATCTCGTCGATTAGGCTTGTGGGTCCTCTACTTACTGTTACTAAGTTCATGACAGTGGCTTATAAGGTTTGGGTTTTATAGATAAAAATCCTTTTAAATACTCAAACTTTTTGAATAGTTTGCTTGCAGATAATGCTTATATATTACATAATAACTTTTTACGACATGTGTTTTTTGGAATGATTGATATCTCGTCGATTAGGCTTGTGGGTCCTCTACTTACTGTTACTAAGTTCATGACAGTGTCTTATAAGGTTTGGGTTTTATAGATAAAAATCCTTTTAAATACTCAAACTTTTTGAATAGTTTGCTTGCAGATAATGCTTATATATTACATAATAACTTTTTACGACATGTGTTTTTTGGAATGATTGATATCTCGTCGATTAGGCTTGTGGGTCCTCTACTTACTGTTACTAAGTTCATGACAGTGTCTTATAAGGTTTGGGTTTTATAGATAAAAATCCTTTTAAATACTCAAACTTTTTGAATAGTTTGCTTGCAGATAATGCTTATATATTACATAATAACTTTTTACGACAAGTGTTTTTTGGAATGATTTATATCTCGTCGATTAGGCTTGTGGGTAGGGTTTGGGAACCGGGAATTCCCGCCCGGGAATTCCCGGGAATGAACCACTTAATATTCCCGGAAAAATTTTGCTCTTATTCCCGGGAAAACGCGAAATAAAAAATATGTAGTATATTAGGAAATATATTTAATTTTATTTTTAATTTCTTATCTGTTTTGGTAAATTTAGAGAATATTTGAATAAAAAGGAAGGTTTTTAATTTGTTAGCGTTTTTTAATTGTTAAATATTTACAACTTTTCTCAAATACGAATATGGAAAAGAAAAACAAACATCGTCGGTCAAAAATATTTCTCGCCAAAGTTAACGACTTTCTGGAATTATTTTTAATAAGTGCTTATAAATTTCAAGTGAATTAATTATATACATACATAATTAATTGTTTTCTTGTATATAAATGTTTTTTATAACAACCGTAAAACCAGCAGTAGTTTCCGTGGTTCATTTTTATAAATATAATCGTATGTACAAATTGTTTTTAAAAGTGGTCACAGAATTTGTAAACATATTTTTTTTATTTATGATTGAATTTTTCTAATAATACTTTTTTTAAAATTCACTTTGTTTAGAAGCAAAATGTCTGAAGTTTGGAACTATTTTCAAAAAGTAGACAACGCAGCACAATGTAATATTTTCCCGAAAAGGTTAATGTCCAAGGGCGGTAGTACTAGTGGTCTCATACGGCACCTTCTTTTTGTTCATAAAATAAAATTTGAAAACGATTCTTCAACACCTGCAGCAAGTAAAAAACTAATTCCACCATTAAAAGTTTTTTAGACACCCAAACATTACCAGAAATTGTTTCAAAATTGGCAGCAGTCCTATTCGAACAATTACACAAAGTTTTTTTATTCGTCAAAATTTTTTCAGTAAAAATATGACATTACCAAAATTAAACTGATGTTAAAAACATTGTAATAAAATATTACAACGCCATTAAAAATACGATGGTGAAAACAATATCGAGTCAAATTTGTGTCAATTTGTGGTTTGCTCTTGTATTAGACGAGTGGAGTAGTGTTGCCCAAAAAAAATATCTGTTTACATGGCAATAATTACTTTTATAATTTGGGTTAAGTTTATATTTCCGGAAGATGTAATGCTGACACAATAAGGACTCTAATGGAAAAAAAACTACTACTAAAACAATGAGTTATTAACCAAATCGTGATGTTAAAGTTAACAAACATTATTTATTTTAAAAGAAATATTATTTTCGGGAATCCCGGGAATTCCCGGGAAGACGATTTTTCAATTCCCGTTTCCCGGGAAAGTAAAAAGACCGGGAAATCCCAAACCCTACTTGTGGGTCCTCTACTTACTGTTACTAAGTTCATGACAGTGCCTTATAAGGTCTGGGATTTATAGATACAAATCCTCTTAAATACTCAAACTTTTTGAATATTTTGCTTGCAGATGAGGCATATATATTACATAATAACTTTTTACGACAAGTGTTTTTTGGATTGATTTATATGTCGTCGATTTGACTTGTGTGTCCTCTACTAACTGTTACTAAGTTCATGACAGTGCCTTATAAGGTTTGGGTTTTATAGATACACATCCTCTTAAATACTCAAACTTTTTGAATATTTTGCTTGCAGATAATGCATATATATATTACTTAATAAATTTTTACGCCAAGTGTTTTTTGGAATGATAGATATCTCGTCAATTTAACTTGTGGGTCCCCTATTTACTGTTATTAGGTTCATGACAGTGCCTTATAAGGTTTGGGTTTTATAGATACAAATCCTCTTAAATGCTTAAACTTTTTGAATATTTTGCTTGCAGATAATGCATATATATTACATAATAACTTTTTACGACAAGTGTTTTTTGGAATGATTTATATCTCGTCGATTAGGCTTGTGGGTCCTCTACTAAATGTTACTAAGTTCATGGCAGTGCCTTATAAGGTTTGGGTTTTATAGATAAATACTCAAACTTTTTGAATATTTTGCTTGCAGATGAGGCATATATATTACATAATAACTTTTTACTACAAGTGTTTTTTGGAATGATTTATATCTCGTCGATTTGACTTGTGTGTCCTCTACTAAATGTTACTAAGTTCATGGCAGTGCCTTATAAGGTTTGGGTTTTAAAGATAAATACTCAAACTTTTTGAATATTTTGCTTGCAGATGAGGCATATATATTACATAAAACCTTTTTACGACAAGTGTTTTTTGGAATGATTTATATGTCGTCGATTTGACTTGTGTGTCCTCTACTAACTGTTACTAAGTTCATGACAGTGCCTTATAAGGTTTGGGTTTTATAGATTCAAATCCTCTTAAATACTCAAACTTTTTGAATATTTTGCTTGCAGATAATGCATATATATATTACTTAATAAATTTTTACGCCAAGTGTTTTTTGGAATGATTTATATCTCGTCAATTTAACTTGTGGGTCCCCTATTTACTGTTATTAGGTTCATGACAGTGCCTTATAAGGTTTGGGTTTTATAGATACAAATCCTCTTAAATGCTCAAACTTTTTGAATATTTTGCTTGCAGATAATTCATATATATTACATAATAACTTTTTACGACAAGTGTTTTTTGGAATGATTTATATCTCGTCGATTAGGCTTGTGGGTCCTCTACTAAATGTTACTAAGTTCATGGCAGTGCCTTATAAGGTTTGGGTTTTATAGATAAATACTCAAACTTTTTGAATATATTGCTTGCAGATGAGGCATATATATTACATAATAACTTTTTACTACAAGTGTTTTTTGGAATGATTTATATCTCGTCGATTTGACTTGTGTCTCCTCTACTAAATGTTACTAAGTTCATGACAGTGCCTTATAAGGTTTGGGTTTTATAGATACAAATCCTCTTAAATACTCAAACTCTTTGAATATTTTGCTTGCAGATAATGCATATATATATTACTTAATAAATTTTTACGCCAAGTGTTTTTTGGAATGATTTATATCTCGTCAATTTAACTTGTGTGTCCCCTATTTACTGTTATTAGGTTCATGACAGTGCCTTATAAGGTTTGGGTTTTATAGATACAGATCCTCTTAAATACTCAAACTTTTTGAATATTTTGCTTGCAGATAATGCATATATATTACATAATAACTTTTTACGACAAGTGTTTTTTGGAATGATTTATATCTCGTCGATTTGACTTGTGTGTCCTCTACTAACTGTTACTAAGTTCATGACAGTGCCTTATAAGGTTTGGGTTTTATAGATACAAATCCTCTTAAATACTCAAACTTTTTGAATATTTTGCTTGCAGATAATGCATATATATTGCATAATAACTTTTAACGACAAGTGTTTTTTGGAATGATTTATATGTCGTCAATTTGACTTGTGTGTCCTCTACTAACTGTTACTAAGTTCATGACAGTGCCTTATAAGGTTTGGGTTTTATAGATACAAATCCTCTTAAATACTCAAACTTTTTGAATATTTTGCTTGCAGATAATGCATATATATATTACTTAATAAATTTTTACGCCAAGTGTTTTTTGGAATGATTTATATCTCGTCAATTTAATTTGTGGGTCCCCTATTTACTGTTATTAGGTTCATGACAGTGCCTTATAAGGTTTGGGTTTTATAGATACAAATCCTCTTAAATACTCAAACTTTTTGAATATTTTGCTTGCAGATAATGCATATATATTACATAATAACTTTTTACGACAAGTGTTTTTTGGAATGATTTATATCTCGTCGATTTGACTTGTGTGTCCTCTACTAAATGTTACTAAGTTCATGACAGTGCCTTATAAGGTTTGGGTTTTATAGATAAATACTCAAACTTTATGAATATTTTGCTTGCAGATAATGCATATATATTACATAATAACTTTTTACGACAAGTGTCTTTTGGAATGATTTATATCTCGTCGATTAGGCATGTGGGTCCTCTACTTACTGTTACTAAGTTCATGGCAGTGCCTTATAAGGTTTGGGTTTTATAGATAAATACTCAAACTTTTTGAATATTTTGCTTGCAGATGAGGCATATATATTACATAATAACTTTTTACAAGTGTTTTTTGGAATGATTTATATGTCGTCGATTTGACTTGTGTGTCCTCTACTAACTGTTACTAAGCTCATGACAGTGCCTTATAAGGTTTGGGTTTATAGATACAATTCCTCTTAAATACTCAAACTTTTTGAATATTTTGCTTGCAGATAATGCATATATATTGCATAATAACTTTTTACGACAAGTGTTTTTTGGAATGATTTATGTCTCGTCGATTAGGCTTGTGGGTCCTCTACTTACTGTTACTAAGTTCATGGCAGTGCCTTATAAGGTTTGGGTTTTATAGATACAATTCCTCTTAAATACTCAAACTTTTTGAATATTTTGCTTGCAGATAATGCATATATATTGCATAATAACTTTTTACGACAAGTGTTTTTTGGAATGATTTATATGTCGTCAATTTGACTTGTGTGTCCTCTACTAACTGTTACTAAGTTCATGACAGTGCCTTATAAGGTTTGGGTTTTATAGATACAAATCCTCTTAAATACTCAAACTTTTTGAATATTTTGCTTGCAGATAATGCATATATATTACATAATAACTTTTTACGACAAGTGTTTTTTGGAATGATTTATATCTCGTCGATTTGACTTGTGTGTCCTCTACTAACTGTTACTAAGCTCATGACAGTGCCTTATAAGGTTTGGGTTTTATAGATACAAATCCACTTAAATACTCAAACTTTTTGAATATTTTGCTTGCAGATAATGCATATATATTGCATAATAACTTTTTACGACAAGTGTTTTTTGGAATGATTTATATCTCGTCGATTTGGCTTGTGTGTCCTCTACTAACTGTTACTAAGTTCATGACAGTGCCTTGTAAGGTTTGGGTTTTATAGATACAATTCCTCTTAAATACTCAAACTTTTTGAATATTTTGCTTGCAGATAATGCATATATATTGCATAATAACTTTTTACGACAAGTATTTTTTGGAATGATTTATATCTCGTCGATTTGGCTTGTGTGTCCTCTACTAACTGTTACTAAGTTCATGACAGTGCCTTGTAAGTTTTGGGTTTTATAGATACAATTCCTCTTAAATACTCAAACTTTTTGAATATTTTGCTTGCAGATAATGCATATATATTGCATAATAACTTTTTACGACAAGTGTTTTTTGAAATAATTTATATCTCGTCGATTTGGCTTGTGTGTCCTCTACTAACTGTTACTAAGTTCATGACAGTGCCTTGTAAGCTTTGGGTTTTATAGATACAATTCCTCTTAAATACTCAAACTTTTTGAATATTTTGCTTGCAGATAATGCATATATATTGCATAATAACTTTTTACGACAAGTGTTTTTTGGAATGATTTATGTCTCGTCGATTTGGCTTGTGTGTCCTCTACTAACTGTTACTAAGTTCATGACAGTGCCTTGTAAGTTTTGGGTTTTATAGATACAATTCCTCTTAAATACTCAAACTTTTTGAATATTTTGCTTGCAGATAATGCATATATATTACATAATAACTTTTTACGACAAGTGTTTTTTGGAATGATTTATGTCTCGTCGATTAGGCTTGTGGGTCCTCTACTTACTGTTACTAAGTTCATGGCAGTGCCTTATAAGGTTTGGGTTTTATAGATAAATACTCAAACTTTTTGAATATTTTGCTTGCAGATGAGGCATATACAGCGTAAAGCATAAATCAAGGTACCGCAGTTGATTAATATCATTTTGTAAAAAAAAGCGACAAAATATAGTTAAATATGTATTTGTTTATATTTATTTTGGAAACTTATTTATTTATAATTAAAAAAAATAAAAATTTATTCATGAACACAGCATAAAAAACTAAAACTGGGTTGTAATTTCAGGTAACCACATATTTTTGCACAGCAAAAGTCTAGGTACCCCTTAAAAAAAAAAATATATTATAAAAAATACATATCCTTATGTATTCTATTTTCGTACCTAATATTTAGTGGGATATCCTTTAAGTCGAAGAACTTCATTTAACCGATTTGGCATTGAATGTACCAGCTTTCTCGTAAATTCTGGTGATATTTGTTGCCATTCAGTCATTAGCAGGGTTTTTAATTCAGTTTTGCTAGAAATTTTGTGATTACGCAACCGTTTTTCCAAATGATCCCACAAATTCTCAATTGGATTCACATCTGGACTTTGTGGTGGGGTATTAAGCATGTGGGGAGTGTTATATGCAATCCACATCTTGACATCAGTAGCAGTGTTCTTCGGATCGTTATCCTGTTGAAAGTAATAATCACTGCGGATGTGTAATTTTTCAGCACTTTGGTTTAAATTTTTTTTGAGAATGTTAAGGTATACTGTTTTGTTCATTATTTCATCTATTATTTCCAAGTTACCCACTCCTGCTGCTGACATACATCCCCACACCATGATGCCACCACCACCATGTTTTACCGTTTTGCGTGTATTCTTCGGGTTTAGCTCTTCATTTTGCTTCCTCCATACTAAAGCACGTCCGTCTGAGCCAAAAATGTTGTACTTTGACTCATCCGAGAAAATAACTTTATCCCAAAACTCAGTTGGGTTTGTTTTATATTCATTTGCAAAATCAATTCGCTTTTTTCTGTTGACTTCGCTTATATAGGGCTTTTTGCGTGCTGTACGAGCGTTGTACCCAGCTCTTTTAATTGATCTGCGTACTGTATCCGCGGAAACACTTTTGTCCATGGATTCTTTCAACTCGGCAGCAATCTTTGGTGCACTTTTAAAGGGGTCATTCCTAATTAGAGACGCTATTTTTCTTTCTTCTCGGATACTAAGTTTGCGAGGACGCCCAGACCTGGTCTCATTTTCAACTCGTTTTTCTTTTTGAAAGCGATTTATTACCTTTTGTATTGTTGACTTACTTCTATTAGTTATTTGAGCTATTTCAGAATATGAATTTTCTAAATCTATGATTATTAATAATAATATTGCGCTTCTCAATCGATAACTCCTTGCGAGGCATTTTATTTAACACTTTTTTTGTAAAAAAAACTAATTATTGCTACTGATATCACCAAAACAACACTCTAAATACATTTTAAATGTACCGTTATTAATGTAGAAATAACAAAATTTTAAAATAATAGAGGTGCCAATACTTAAACATAGATCACTTTAGAGGGTACCAAGGCTTTTGCTGTGCAAAATTATGGAGTTGCCAGGTACTTAAGGATATTTTATGGTTGTTTCTTAGAATAAGAGTTCATCATTTTGCTGGACTGTAGTATATGAATAATTTTACAAAATAGGAATAAATAACACAAACTTTCTTACTTGCTTTTAAAAAAATTTAAGAAATTCTTTTATTTCAAAAGAAGTACCTTGATTTATGCTGTACACTGTATATTACATAATAACTTTTTACGACAAGTGTTTTTTGGAACGATTTATATCTCGTCGATTTGGCTTGTGGGTCCTCTACTTACTGTTACTAAGTTCATGACAGTGCCTTGTAAGTTTTGGGTTTTATAGATACAAATCCTCTTAAATACTTAAACTTTTTGAATATTTTGCTTGCAGATAATGCATATATATTGCATAATAACTTTTTACGTCAAGTGTTTTTTGGAGCGATTTATATCTCGTCGATTTGACTTGTGTGTCCTCTACTAACTGTTACTAAGTTCATGACAGTGCCTTATAAGGTTTGGGTTTTATAGATACAAATCCTCTTAAATACTCAAACTTTTTGAATATTTTGCTTGCAGATAATGCATATATATTACATAATAACTTTTTACGACAAGTGTTTTTTGGAATGATTTATATCTCGTCGATTTGGCTTGTGGGTCCTCTACTTACTGTTACTAAGTTCATGACAGTGCCTTATAAGGTTTGTGTTTTATAAATAAAAATCCTCTTAAATACTCAAACTTTTTGAATATTTTGCTTGCAGATAATGCATATATATTGCATAATAACTTTTTACGACAAGTGTTTTTTGGAATGATTTATATCTCGTCGATTTGGCTTGTGGGTCCTCTACTTACTGTTACTAAGTTCATGACAGTGCCTTGTAAGTTTTGGGTTTTATAGATACAAATCCTCTTAAATACTCAAACTTTTTGAATATTTTGCTTGCAGATAATGCATATATATTGCATAATAACTTTTTACGACAAGTGTTTTTTGGAATGATTTATATCTCGTCGATTTGACTTGTGTTTCCTCTACTAACTGTTACTAAGCTCATGACAGTGCCTTATAGGGCTTGGGTTTTATAGATACAAATCCTCTTAAATACTCAAAATTTTTGAATATTTTGCTTGCAGATAATGCATATATATTACATAATAACTTTTTACGACAAGTGTTTTTTGGAATGATTGATATCTCGTCGATTAGGCTTGTGGGTCCTCTACTTACTGTTACTAAGCTCATGGCAGTGTCTTATAAGGTTTGGCTTTTATAGATAAAAATCCTTTTAAATACTCAAACTTTTTGAATAGTTTGCTTGCAGATAATGCTTATATATTACATAATAACTTTTTACGACATGTGTTTTTTGGAATGATTGATATCTCGTCGATTAGGCTTGTGGGTCCTCTACTTACTGTTACTAAGTTCATGACAGTGCCTTATAAGGTTTGGGTTTTATAGATAAATACTCAAACTTTTTGAATATTTTGCTTGCAGATAATGCATATATATTACATAATAACTTTTTACGACAAGTGTTTTTTGGAATGATTTATATCTCGTCGATTAGGCTTGTGGGTCCTCTACTTACTGTTACTAAGCTCATGACAGTGCCTTATAAGGTTTGGGTTTTATAGATACAAATCCTCTTAAATACTCAAACTTTTTGAATATTTTGCTTGCAGATAATGCATATATATATTACTTAATAAATTTTTACGCCAAGTGTTTTTTGGAATGATTTATATCTCGTCAATTTAACTTGTGGGTCCCCTATTTACTGTTATTAGGTTCATGACAGTGCCTTATTAGGTTTGGGTTTTATAGATACAAATCCTCTTAAACACTCAAACTTTTTGAATATTTTGCTTGCAGATAATGCATATATATTACATAATAACTTTTTACGACAAGTGTTTTTTGAAATGATTTATATCTCGTCGATTAGGCTTGTGGGTACTCTACTAAATGTTACTAAGTTCATGGCAGTGCCTTATAAGGTTTGGGTTTTATAGATAAATACACAAACTTTTTGAATATTTTGCTTGCAGATAAGGCATATATATTACATAATAACTTTTTACTACAAGTGTTTTTTGGAATGATTTATATCTCGTCGATTTGACTTGTGGGTCCACTACTTACTGTTACTAAGCTCATGGCAGTGCCTTATAAGGTTTGGGTTTTATAGATAAATACTCAAACTTTTTGAATATTTTGCTTGCAGATAATGCATATATATTACATAATAACTTTTTACAACAAGTGTTTTTTGGAATGATTTATATCTCGTCGATTTGACTTGTGTGTCCTCTACTAACTGTTACTAAGTTCATGACAGTGCCTTATAAGGTTTGGGTTTTATAGATAAATACTCAAACTTTGTGAATATTTTGCTTGCAGATAATGCATATATATTACATAATAACTTTTTACAACAAGTGTTTTTTGGAATGATTTATATCTCGTCGATTAGGCTTGTCGGTCCTCTACTTACTGTTACTAAGTTCATGGCAGTGCCTTATAAGGTTTGGGTTTTATAGATACAAATCCTCTTAAATACTCAAACTTTTTGAATATTTTGCTTGCAGATAATGCATATATATTACATAATAACTTTTTACGACAAGTGTTTTTTGGAATGATTTATATCTCGTCAATTTGACTTGTGTGTCCTCTACTAAATGTTACTAAGTTCATGACAGTGCCTTATAAGGTTTGGGTTTTATAGATAAATACTCAAACTTTTTGAATATTTTGCTTGCAGATAATGCATATATATTACATAATAACTTTTTACGACAAGTGTTTTTTGGAATGATTTATATCTCGTCAATTTGACTTGTGTGTCCTCTACTAACTGTTACTAAGTTCATGACAGTGCCTTATAAGGTTTGGGTTTTATAGATAAATACTCAAACTTTTTGAATATTTTGCTTGCAGATAATGCATATATATTACATAATAACTTTTTACGACAAGTGTTTTTTGGAATGATTTATATCTCGTCGATTAGGCTTGTCGGTCCTCTACTTACTGTTACTAAGTTCATGGCAGTGCCTTATAAGGTTTGGGTTTTATAGATAAATACTCAAACTTTTTGAATATTTTGCTTGCAGATGAGGCATATATATTACATAATAACTTTTTACGACAAGTGTTTTTTGGAATGATTTATATGTCGTCGATTTGACTTGTGTGTCCTCTACTAACTGTTACTAAGTTCATGACAGTGCCTTATAAGGTTTGGGTTTTATAGATACAAATCCACTTAAATACTCAAACTTTTTGAATATTTTGCTTGCAGATAATGCATATATATTACATAATAACTTTTTACGACAAGTGTTTTTTGGAATGATTTATATCTCGTCGATTAGGCTTGTGGGTCCTCTACTAAATGTTACTAAGTTTTTGGCATTGCCTTATAAGGTTTGGGTTTTATAGATAAATACTCAAACTTTTTGAATATTTTGCTTGCAGATGAGGCATATATATTACATAATAACTTTTTACTACAAGTGTTTTTTGGAATGATTTATATCTCGTCGATTTGACTTGTGTCTCCTCTA
Source organism: Phyto melanocephala (assembly GCA_941918925.1). Taxonomy (NCBI): domain Eukaryota; kingdom Metazoa; phylum Arthropoda; class Insecta; order Diptera; family Rhinophoridae; genus Phyto; species Phyto melanocephala. The sequence continues at coordinate 7,039,544 of OW799238.1, read as the reverse complement.
CTAAATGTTACTTAGTTCATGACAGTGCCTTATAAGGTTTGGGTTTTATAGATACAAATCCTCTTAAATACTCAAACTTTTTGAATATTTTGCTTGCAGAGAATGCATATATATTACATAATAACTTTTTACGACAAGTGTTTTTTGGAATGATTTATATCTCGTCGATTTGACTTGTGTGTCCTCTACTAACTGTTACTAAGTTCATGACAGTGCCTTATAAGGTTTGGGTTTTATAGATACAAATCCTCTTAAATACTCAAACTTTTTGAATATTTTGCTTGCAGATAATGCATATATATTGCATAATAACTTTTTACGACAAGTGTTTTTTGGAATGATTTATATGTCGTCAATTTGACTTGTGTGTCCTCTACTAACTGCTACTAAGTTCATGACAGTGCCTTATAAGGTTTGGGTTTTATAGATACAAATCCTCTTAAATACTCAAACTTTTTGAATATTTTGCTTGCAGATAATGCATATATATTGCATAATAACTTTTTACGACAAGTGTTTTTTGGAATGATTTATATGTCGTCAATTTGAATTGTGTGTCCTCTACTAACTGTTACTAAGTTCATGACAGTGCCTTATAAGGTTTGGGTTTTATAGATACAAATCCTCTTAAATACTCAAACTTTTTGAATATTTTGCTTGCAGATAATGCATATATATATTACTTAATAAATTTTTACGCCAAGTGTTTTTTGGAATGATTTATATCTCGTCACTTTAACTTGTGGGTCCCCTATTTACTGTTATTAGGTTCATGACAGTGCCTTATAAGGTTTGGGTTTTATAGATACAAATCCTCTTAAATACTCAAACTTTTTGAATATTTTGCTTGCAGATAATGCATATATATATTACTTAATAAATTTTTACGCCAAGTGTTTTTTGGAATGATTTATATCTCGTCAATTTAACTTGTGGGTCCCCTATTTACTGTTATTAGGTTCATGACAGTGCCTTATAAGGTTTGGGTTTTATAGATACAAATCCTCTTAAATACTCAAACTTTTTGAATATTTTGCTTGCAGATAATGCATATATATTACATAATAACTTTTTACGACAAGTGTTTTTTGGAATGATTTATATGTCGTCAATTTGACTTGTGTGTCCTCTACTAACTGTTACTAAGTTCATGACAGTGCCTTATAAGGTTTGGGTTTTATAGATACAAATCCTCTTAAATACTCAAACTTTTTGAATATTTTGCTTGCAGATAATGCATATATATATTACTTAATAAATTTTTACGCCAAGTGTTTTTTGGAATGATTTATATGTCGTCAATTTAACTTGTGGGTCCCCTATTTACTGTTATTAGGTTCATGACAGTGCCTTATAAGGTTTAGGTTTTATAGATACAAATCCTCTTAAATACTCAAACTTTTTGAATATTTTGCTTGCAAATAATGCATATATATTACATAATAACTTTTTACGACAAGTGTTTTTTGGAATGATTTATATCTCGTCGATTTGACTTGTGTGTCCTCTACTAAATTTTACTAAGTTCATGACAGTGCCTTATAAGGTTTGGGTTTTATAGATAAATACTCAAACTTTATGAATATTTTGCTTGCAGATGAGGCATATATATTACATAATAACTTTTTACGACAAGTGTTTTTTGGAATGATTTATATCTCGTCGATTTGACTTGTGTGTCCTCTACTAAATTTTACTAAGTTCATGACAGTGCCTTATAAGGTTTGGGTTTTATAGATAAATACTCAAACTTTATGAATATTTTGCTTGCAGATAATGCATATATATTACATAATAACTTTTTACGACAAGTGTTTTTTGGAATGATTTATATCTCGTCGATTAGGCTTGTGGGTCCACTACTTACTGTTACTAAGTTCATGGCAGTGCCTTATAAGGTTTGGGTTTTATAGATAAATACTCAAACTTTTTGAATATTTTGCTTGCAGATGATGCATATATATTACATAATAACTTTTTACTACAAGTGTTTTTTGGAATGATTTATATCTCGTCGATTTGACTTGTGTGTCCTCTACTAAATGTTACTAAGCTCATGACAGTGCCTTATAAGGTTTGGGTTTTATAGATACAAATCCTCTTAAATACTCAAACTTTTTGAATATTTTGCTTACAGATAATGCATATATATTACATAATAACTTTTTACGACAAGCGTTTTTTGGAATGATTTATATCTCGTCGATTTGACTTGTGGGTCCCCTATTTACTGTTATTAGGTTCATGACAGTGCCTTATAAGGTTTGGGTTTTATAGATACAAATCCTCTTAAATACTCAAACTTTTTGAATATTTTGCTTGCAGATAATGCATATATATTACATAATAACTTTTTACGCCAAGTGTTTTTTGGAATGGTTTATATCTCGTCAATTTAACTTGTGGGTCCCCTATTTAATGTTATCAGGTTCATGACAGTGCCTTATAAGGTTTGGGTTTTATAGATACAAATCCTCTTAAATACTCAAACTTTTTGAATATTTTGCTTGCAGATGAGGCATATATATTACATAATAACTTTTTACGACAAGTGTTTTTTGGAACGATTTATATCTCGTCGATTTGGCTTGTGGGTCCTCTACTTACTGTTACTAAGTTCATGACAGTGCCTTGTAAGTTTTGGGTTTTATAGATACAAATCCTCTTAAATACTCAAACTTTTTGAATATTTTGCTTGCAGATAATGCATATATATATTACTTAATAAATTTTTACGCCAAGTGTTTTTTGGAATGATTTATATCTCGTCAATTTAACTTGTGGGTCCCCTATTTACTGTTATTAGGTTCATGACAGTGCCTTATAAGGTTTGGGTTTTATAGATACAAATCCTCTTAAATACTCAAACTTTTTGAATATTTTGCTTGCAGATAATGCATATATATTACATAATAACTTTTTACGACAAGTGTTTTTTGGAATGATTTATATCTCGTCGATTTGACTTGTGTGTCCTCTACTAACTGTTACTAAGTTCATGACAGTGCCTTATAAGGTTTGGGTTTTATAGATACAAATCCTCTTAAATACTCAAACTTTTTGAATATTTTGCTTGCAGATAATGCATATATATTGCATAATAACTTTTTACGACAAGTGTTTTTTGGAATGATTTATATGTCGTCAATTTGAATTGTGTGTCCTCTACTAACTGTTACTAAGTTCATGACAGTGCCTTATAAGGTTTGGGTTTTATAGATACAAATCCTCTTAAATACTCAAACTTTTTGAATATTTTGCTTGCAGATAATGCATATATATAACATAATAACTTTTTACAACAATTGTTTTTTGGAAAGATTTATATCTCGTCGATTAGGCTTGTCGGTCCTCTACTTACTGTTACTAAGTTCATGGCAGTGCCTTATAAGGTTTGGGTTTTATAGATACAAATCCTCTTAAATACTCAAACTTTTTGAATATTTTGCTTGCAGATAATGCATATATATTACATAATAACTTTTTACGACAAGTGTTTTTTGGAATGATTTATATCTCGTCAATTTGACTTGTGTGTCCTCTACTAAATGTTACTAAGCTCATGACAGTGCCTTATAAGGTTTGGGTTTTATAGATAAATACTCAAACTTTTTGAATATTTTGCTTGCAGATAATGCATATATATTACATAATAACTTTTTACGACAAGTGTTTTTTGGAATGATTTATATCTCGTCGATTAGGCTTGTCGGTCCTCTACTTACTGTTACTAAGTTCATGGCAGTGCCTTATAAGGTTTGGGTTTTATAGATAAATACTCAAACTTTTTGAATATTTTGCTTGCAGATGAGGCATATATATTACATAATAACTTTTTACGACAAGTGTTTTTTGGAATGATTTATATGTCGTCGATTTGACTTGTGTGTCCTCTACTAACTGTTACTAAGTTCATGACAGTGCCTTATAAGGTTTGGGTTTTATAGATACAAATCCTCTTAAATACTCAAACTTTTTGAATATTTTGCTTGCAGATAATGCATATATATTACGTAATAACTTTTTACGACAAGTGTTTTTTGGAATGATTTATATGTCGTCGATTTGACTTGTGTGTCCTCTACTAACTGTTACTAAGTTCATGACAGTGCCTTATAAGGTTTGGGTTTTATAGATACAAATCCACTTAAATACTCAAACTTTTTGAATATTTTGCTTGCAGATAATGCATATATATTGCATAATAACTTTTTACGACAAGTGTTTTTTGGAATGATTTATATGTCGTCAATTTGACTTGTGTGTCCTCTACTAACTGTTACTAAGTTCATGACAGTGCCTTATAAGGTTTGGGTTTTATAGATACAAATCCTCTTAAATACTTAAACTTTTTGAATATTTTGCTTGCAGATGATGCATATATATTACATAATAACTTTTTACGACAAGTGTTTTTTGGAATGATTTATATGTCGTCGATTTGACTTGTGTATCTTCTACTAACTGTTACTAAGTTCATGACAGTGCCTTATAAGGTTTGGGTTTTATAGATACAAATCCTCTTAAATACTCAAACTTTTTGAATATTTTGCTTGCAGATGATGCATATATATTACATAATAACTTTTTACGACAAGTGTTTTTTGGAATGATTTATATCTCGTCGATTTGACTTGTGTGTCCTCTACTAAATGTTACTAAGCTCATGACAGTGCCTTATAAGGTTTTGGTTTTATAGATACAAATCCACTTAAATACTCAAACTTTTTGAATATTTTGCTTGCAGATAATGCATATATATTGCATAATAACTTTTTACGACAAGTGTTTTTTGGAATGATTTATATGTCGTCAATTTGACTTGTGTATCTTCTACTAACTGTTACTAAGTTCATGACAGTGCCTTATAAGGTTTGGGTTTTATAGATACAAATCCTCTTAAATACTCAAACTTTTTGAATATTTTGCTTGCAGATGATGCATATATATTACATAATAACTTTTTACTACAAGTGTTTTTTGGAATGATTTATATCTCGTCGATTTGACTTGTGTGTCCTCTACTAAATGTTACTAAGCTCATGACAGTGCCTTATAAGGTTTTGGTTTTATAGATACAAATCCTCTTAAATACTCAAACTTTTTGAATATTTTGCTTGCAGATAATGCATATATATTACATAATAACTTTTTTCGACAAGCGTTTTTTGGAATGATTTATATCTCGTCGATAAGGCTTGTCGGTCCTCTACTTACTGTTACTAAGTTCATGGCAGTGTCTTATAAGGTTTGGGTTTTATAGATAAATACTCAAACTTTTTGAATATTTTGCTTGCAGATGAGGCATATATATTACATAATAACTTTTTACGACAAGTGTTTTTTGGAATGGTTTATATGTCGTCGATTTGACTTGTGTGTCCTCTACTAACTGTTACTAAGTTCATGACAGTGCCTTATAAGGTTTGGGTTTTATAGATACAAATCCTCTTAAATACTCAAACTTTTTGAATATTTTGCTTGCAGATGATGCATATATATTACATAATAACTTTTTACGACAAGTGTTTTTTGGAATGATTTATATGTCGTCGATTTGACTTGTGTGTCCTCTACTAACTGTTACTAAGTTCATGACAGTGCCTTATAAGGTTTGGGTTTTATAGATACAAATCCACTTAAATACTCAAACTTTTTGAATATTTTGCTTGCAGATAATGCATATATATTGCATAATAACTTTTTACGACAAGTGTTTTTTGGAATGATTTATATGTCGTCAATTTGACTTGTGTGTCCTCTACTAACTGTTACTAAGTTCATGACAGTGCCTTATAAGGTTTGGGTTTTATAGATACAAATCCTCTTAAATACTCAAACTTTTTGAATATTTTGCTTGCAGATGATGCATATATATTACATAATAACTTTTTACGACAAGTGTTTTTTGGAATGATTTATATGTCGTCGATTTGACTTGTGTATCTTCTACTAACTGCTACTAAGTTCATGACAATGCCTCATAAGGTTTGGGTTTTATAGATACAAATCCTCTTAAATACTCAAACTTTTTGAATATTTTGCTTGCAGATAATGCATATATATTACATAATAACTTTTTACGACAAGTGTTTTTTGGAATGATTTATATCTCGTCGATTAAAATTGTGGGTCCTCTACTTACTGTTACTAAGTTCATGGCAGTGCCTTATAAGGTTTGGGTTTTATAGATACAAATCCTCTTAAATACTCAAACTTTTTGAATATTTTGCTTGCAGATAATGCATATATATTACATAATAACTTTTTACGCCAAGTGTTTTTTGGAATGATTTATATCTCGTCAATTTAACTTGTGGGTCCCCTATTTACTGTTATTAGGTTCATGACAGTGCCTTATAAGGTTTGGGTTTTATAGATACAAATCCTCTTAAATACTCAAACTTTTTGAATATTTTGCTTGCAGATAATGCATATAAATTACACAATAACTTTTTACGACAAGTGTTTTTAGGAATGATTTATATCTCGTCGATTTGACTTGTGTGTCCTCTACTAAATGTTACTAAGTTCATGACAGTGCCTTATAAGGTTTGGGTTTTATAGATAAATACTCAAACTTTTTGAATATTTTGCTTGCAGATGAGGCATATATATTACATAATAACTTTTTACGACAAGTGTTTTTTGGAATGATTTATATCTCGTCAATTTAACTTGTGGGTCCCCTATTTACTGTTATTAGGTTCATGACAGTGCCTTATAAGGTTTGGGTTTTATAGATACAAATCCTCTTAAATACTCTAACTTTTTGAATATTTTGCTTGCAGATGAGGCATATATATTACATAATAACTTTTTACGACAAGTGTTTTTTGGAATGATTTATATCTCGTCAATTTAACTTGTGGGTCCCCTATTTACTGTTATTAGGTTCATGACAGTGCCTTATAAGGTTTGGATTTTATAGATACAAATCCTCTTAAATACTCTAACTTTTTGAATATTTTGCTTGCAGATGAGGCATATATATTACATAATAACTTTTTACGACAAGTGTTTTTTGGAATGATTTATATCTCGTCGATTTGACTTGTGTGTCCTCTACTAAATGTTACTAAGTTCATGACACTCCCAATAACTTTTTACGACAAGTGTTTTTTTGGAATGATTTATATCTCGTCGATTTGACTTGTGTGTCCTCTACTAAATGTTACTAAGTTCATGACAGTGCCTTATAAGGTTTGGGTTTTATAGATAAATACTCAAACTTTTTGAATATTTTGCTTGCAGATAATGCATATATATTACATAATAACTTTTTACGACAAGTGTTTTTTGGAATGATTTATATCTCGTCGATCTGACTTGTGTGTCCTCTACTAACTGTTACTAAATTCATGACAGTGCCTTATAAGGTTTGGGTTTTATAGATACAAATCCTCTTAAATACTCAAACTTTTTGAATATTTTGCTTGCAGATGAGGCATATATATTACATAATAACTTTTTACGACAAGTGTTTTTTGGAATGATTTATATCTCGTCGATCTGACTTGTGTGTCCTCTACTAACTGTTACTAAGGTCATGACAGTGCCTTATAAGGTTTGGGTTTTATAGATACAAATCCTCTTAAATACTCAAACTTTTTGAATATTTTGCTTGCAGATAATGCATATATATTACATAATAACTTTTTACGACAAGTGTTTTTTGGAATGATTTATATGTCGTCAATTTGACTTGTGTGTCCTCTACTAACTGTTACTAAGTTCATGACAGTGCCTTATAAGGTTTGGGTTTTATAGATACAAATCCTCTTAAATACTCAAACTTTTTGAATATTTTGCTTGCAGATAATGCATATATATTGCATAATAACTTTTTACGACAAGTGTTTTTTGGAATGATTTATATGTCGTCGATTAGGCTTGTGGGTCCTCTACTTACTGTTACTAAGTTCATGGCAGTGCCTTATAAGGTTTAAGTTTTATAGATAAATACTCAAACTTTTTGAATATTTTGCTTGCAGATGAGGCATATATATTGCATAATAACTTTTTACGACAAGTGTTTTTTGGAATGATTTATATGTCGTCGATTTGACTTGTGTGTCCTCTACTAACTGTTACTAAGTTCATGACAGTGCCTTATAAGGTTTGGGTTTTATAGATACAAATCCTCTTAAATACTCAAACTTTTTGAATATTTTGCTTGCAGATAATGCATATATATTACATAATAACTTTTTACGACAAGTGTTTTTTGGAATGATTTATATGTCGTCAATTTGACTTGTGTGTCCTCTACTAACTGTTACTAAGTTCATGACAGTGCCTTATAAGGTTTGGGTTTTATAGATACAAATCCTCTTAAATACTCAAAGTTTTTGAATATTTTGCTTGCAGATGATGCATATATATTACATAATAACTTTTTACGACAAGTGTTTTTTGGAATGATTTATATGTCGTCGATTTGACTTGTGTATGTTCTACTAACTGTTACTAAGTTCATGACAGTGCCTTATAAGGTTTGGGTTTTATAGATACAAATCCTCTTAAATACTCAAACTTTTTGAATATTTTGCCTGCAGATGATGCATATATATTACATAATAACTTTTTACTACAAGTTTTTTTTGGAATGATTTTTATCTCGTCGATTTGACTTGTGTGTCCTCTACTAAATGTTACTAAGCTCATGACAGTGCCTTATAAGGTTTGGGTTTTATAGATACAAATCCTCTTAAATACTCAAACTTTTTGAATATTTTGCTTGCAGATAATGCATATATATTACATAATAACTTTTTACGACAAGTGTTTTTTGGAATGATTTATATCTCGTCGATTTGACTTGTGTGTCCTCTACTAAATGTTACTAAGTTCATGACAGTGCCTTATAACGTTTGGGTTTTATAAATAAAAATCCTCTTAAATACTCAAACTTTTTGAATATTTTGCTTGCAGATGAGGCATATATATTACATAATAACTTTTTACGACAAGTGTTTTTTGGAATGATTTATATCTCGTCGATCTGACTTGTGTGTCCTCTACTAACTGTTACTAAGGTCATGACAGTGCCTTATAAGGTTTGGGTTTTATAGATAAAAATCCTCTTAAATACTCAAACTTTTTGAATATTTTGCTTGCAGATGAGGCATATATATTACATAATAACTTTTTACGTCAAGTGTTTTTTGGACCGATTTATATCTCGTCGATTTGGCTTGTAGGTCCTCTACTAACTGTTGCTAAGCTCATCACAGTGCCTTATAAGTTTTGGGTTTTATAGATACAAATCCACTTAAATACTCAAACTTTTTGAATATTTTGCTTGCAGATAATGCATATATATTACAAATTAACTTTTTACGACAAGCGTTTTTTGGAATGAGATATATCTCGTCGATTTGGCTTGTGGGTCCTCTACTTACTGTTACTAAGCTCATGACAGTGCCTTATAGGGCTTGGGTTTTATAGATACAAATCCTCTTAAATACTCAAACTTTTTGAATATTTTGCTTGCAGATAATGCATATATATTACATAATAACTTTTTACGTCAAGTGTTTTTTGAAACGATTTATATCTCGTCGATTTAACTTGTAGGTCCTCTACTAACTGTTACTAAGCTCATGACAGTGCCTTATAAGATTTGGGTTTTATAGATAAAAATCCTCTTAAATACTCAAACTTATTGAATATTTTGCTTGCAGATAATGCATAAATATTACATAATAACTTTTTACGACAAGTGTTTTTTGGAATGATTTATATCTCGTCGATTTAGCTTGTGGGTCCTCTACTAACTGTTACTAAGTTCATGACAGTGCCTTATAAGGTTTGGGTTTTATAGATACAAATCCTCTTAAATACTCAAACTTTTTGAATATTTTGCTTGCAGATAATGCATATATATTACAAATTAACTTTTTACGACAAGTGTTTTTTGGAATGAGATATATCTCGTCGATTTGGCTTGTGGGTCCTCTACTTACTGTTACTAAGTTCATGACAGTGCCTTATAAGGTTTGGGTTTTATAGATAAAAATCCTTTTAAATACTCAAACTTTTTGAATATTTTGCTTGCAGATAAAGCTTATATATTACATAATAACTTTTTACGACAAGTGTTTTTTAGAATCATTTATATTTCGTCGATTTGACTTGTGTGTCCTCTACTAACTGTTACTAAGTTCATGACAGTGCCTTATAAGGTTTGGGTTTTATAGATACAAATCCTCTTAAACACTCAAACTTTTTGAATATTTTGCTTGCAGATAATGCTTATATAGTACATAATAACTTTTTACGTCAAGTGTTTTTTTGGAGCGATTTATATCTCGTCGATTTGGCTTGTAGGTCCTCTACTAACTGTTACTAAGTTCATGACAGTGCCTTATAAGTTTTGGGTTTTATAGATAAAAATCCTCTTAAATACTCAAACTTTTTGAATATTTTGCTTGCAGATAATGCATATATATTACATAATAACTTTTTACGACAAGTGTTTTTAGGAATGATTTATATCTCGTCGATTTGACTTGTGTGTCCTCTACTAAATGTTACTAAGTTCATGACAGTGCCTTATAAGGTTTGGGTTTTATAGATAAATACTCAAACTTTTTGAATATTTTGCTTGCAGATGAGGCATATATATTACATAATAACTTTTTACGACAAGTGTTTTTTGGAATGATTTATATCTCGTCAATTTAACTTGTGGGTCCCCTATTTACTGTTATTAGGTTCATGACAGTGCCTTATAAGGTTTGGATTTTATAGATACAAATCCTCTTAAATACTCTAACTTTTTGAATATTTTGCTTGCAGATGAGGCATATATATTACATAATAACTTTTTACGACAAGTGTTTTTTGGAATGATTTATATCTCGTCGATTTGACTTGTGTGTCCTCTACTAAATGTTACTAAGTTCATGACAGTCCCAATAACTTTTTACGACAAGTGTTTTTTTGGAATAATTTATATCTCGTCGATTTGACTTGTGTGTCCTCTACTAAATGTTACTAAGTTCATGACAGTGCCTTATAAGGTTTGGGTTTTATAGATAAATACTCAAACTTTTTGAATATTTTGCTTGCAGATAATGCATATATATTACATAATAACTTTTTACGACAAGTGTTTTTTGGAATGATTTATATCTCGTCGATTTGACTTGTGTGTCCTCTACTAAATGTTACTAAGTTCATGACAGTCCCAATAACTTTTTGCGACAAGTGTTTTTTTGGAATGATTTATATCTCGTCGATTTGACTTGTGTGTCCTCTACTAAATGTTACTAAGTTCATGACAGTGCCTTATAAGGTTTGGGTTTTATAGATAAATACTCAAACTTTTTGAATATTTTGCTTGCAGATAATGCATATATATTACATAATAACTTTTTACGACAAGTGTTTTTTGGAATGATTTATATCTCGTCGATTTGACTTTTGTGTCCTCTACTAAATGTTACTAAGTTCATGACAGTGCCTTATAAGGTTTGGGTTTTATAGATAAATACTCAAACTTTTTGAATATTTTGCTTGCAGATAATGCATATATATTACATAATAACTTTTTACGACAAGTGTTTTTTGGAATGATTTATATCTCGTCGATTTGACTTGTGTGTCCTCTACTAAGTGTTACTAAGTTCATGACAGTGCCTTATAAGGTTTGGGTTTTATAGATAAATACTCAAACTTTTTGAATATTTTGCTTGCAGATAATGCATATATATTACATAATAACTTTTTACGACAAGTGTTTTTTGGAATGATTTATATCTCGTCGATTTGACTTGTGTGTCCTCTACTAAATGTTACTAAGTTCATGACAGTGCCTTATAAGGTTTGGGTTTTATAGATAAATACTCAAACTTTTTGAATATTTTGCTTGCAGATGAGGCATATATATTACATAATAACTTTTTACGACAAGTGTTTTTTGGAATGATTTATATCTCGTCAATTTAACTTGTGGGTCCCCTATTTACTGTTATTAGGTTCATGACAGTGCCTTATAAGGTTTGGATTTTATAGATAAAAATCCTTTTAAATACTCAAACTTTTTGAATATTTTGCTTGCAGATAAAGCTTATATATTACATAATAACTTTTTACGACAAGTGTTTTTTAGAATCATTTATATTTCGTCGATTTGACTTGTGTGTCCTCTACTAACTGTTACTAAGTTCATGACAGTGCCTTATAAGGTTTGGGTTTTATAGATACAAATCCTCTTAAACACTCAAACTTTTTGAATATTTTGCTTGCAGATAATGCTTATATAGTACATAATAACTTTTTACGTCAAGTGTTTTTTTGGAGCGATTTATATCTCGTCGATTTGGCTTGTAGGTCCTCTACTAACTGTTACTAAGTTCATGACAGTGCCTTATAAGGTTTGGGTTTTATAGATACAAATCCTCTTAAATACTCAAACTTTTTGAATATTTTGCTTGCAGATAATGCATATATATTACATAATAACTTTTTACGACAAGTGTTTTTTGGAATGATTTATATCTCGTCAATTTAACTTGTGGGTCCCCTATTTACTGTTATTAGGTTCATGACAGTGCCTTATAAGGTTTGGATTTTATAGATACAAATCCTCTTAAATACTCTAACTTTTTGAATATTTTGCTTGCAGATGAGGCATATATATTACATAATAACTTTTTACGACAAGTGTTTTTTGGAATGATTTATATCTCGTCGATTTGACTTTTGTGTCCTCTACTAAATGTTACTAAGTTCATGACAGTCCCAATAACTTTTTACGACAAGTGTTTTTTTGGAATAATTTATATCTCGTCGATTTGACTTGTGTGTCCTCTACTAAATGTTACTAAGTTCATGACAGTGCCTTATAAGGTTTGGGTTTTATAGATAAATACTCAAACTTTTTGAATATTTTGCTTGCAGATAATGCATATATATTACATAATAACTTTTTACGTCAAGTGTTTTTTTGGAGCGATTTATATCTCGTCGATTTGGCTTGTAGGTCCTCTACTAACTGTTACTAAGTTCATGACAGTGCCTTATAAGGTTTGGGTTTTATAGATACAAATCCTCTTAAATACTCAAACTTTTTGAATATTTTGCTTGCAGATAATGCATATATATTACATAATAACTTTTTACGACAAGTGTTTTTTGGAATGATTTATATCTCGTCAATTTAACTTGTGGGTCCCCTATTTACTGTTATTAGGTTCATGACAGTGCCTTATAAGGTTTGGATTTTATAGATACAAATCCTCTTAAATACTCTAACTTTTTGAATATTTTGCTTGCAGATGAGGCATATATATTACATAATAACTTTTTACGACAAGTGTTTTTTGGAATGATTTATATCTCGTCGATTTGACTTTTGTGTCCTCTACTAAGTGTTACTAAGTTCATGACAGTGCCTTATAAGGTTTGGGTTTTATAGATAAATACTCAAACTTTTTGAATATTTTGCTTGCAGATAATGCATATATATTACATAATAACTTTTTACGACAAGTGTTTTTTGGAATGATTTATATCTCGTCGATTTGACTTTTGTGTCCTCTACTAAATGTTACTAAGTTCATGACAGTGCCTTATAAGGTTTGGGTTTTATAGATAAATACTCAAACTTTTTGAATATTTTGCTTGCAGATAATGCATATATATTACATAATAACTTTTTACGACAAGTGTTTTTTGGAATGATTTATATCTCGTCGATTTGACTTGTGTGTCCTCTACTAAGTGTTACTAAGTTCATGACAGTGCCTTATAAGGTTTGGGTTTTATAGATAAATACTCAAACTTTTTGAATATTTTGCTTGCAGATAATGCATATATATTACATAATAACTTTTTACGACAAGTGTTTTTTGGAATGATTTATATCTCGTCGATTTGACTTGTGTGTCCTCTACTAAATGTTACTAAGTTCATGACAGTGCCTTATAAGGTTTGGGTTTTATAGATAAATACTCAAACTTTTTGAATATTTTGCTTGCAGATGAGGCATATATATTACATAATAACTTTTTACGACAAGTGTTTTTTGGAATGATTTATATCTCGTCAATTTAACTTGTGGGTCCCCTATTTACTGTTATTAGGTTCATGACAGTGCCTTATAAGGTTTGGATTTTATAGATAAAAATCCTTTTAAATACTCAAACTTTTTGAATATTTTGCTTGCAGATAAAGCTTATATATTACATAATAACTTTTTACGACAAGTGTTTTTTAGAATCATTTATATTTCGTCGATTTGACTTGTGTGTCCTCTACTAACTGTTACTAAGTTCATGACAGTGCCTTATAAGGTTTGGGTTTTATAGATACAAATCCTCTTAAACACTCAAACTTTTTGAATATTTTGCTTGCAGATAATGCTTATATAGTACATAATAACTTTTTACGTCAAGTGTTTTTTTGGAGCGATTTATATCTCGTCGATTTGGCTTGTAGGTCCTCTACTAACTGTTACTAAGTTCATGACAGTGCCTTATAAGGTTTGGGTTTTATAGATACAAATCCTCTTAAATACTCAAACTTTTTGAATATTTTGCTTGCAGATAATGCATATATATTACATAATAACTTTTTACGACAAGTGTTTTTTGGAATGATTTATATCTCGTCAATTTAACTTGTGGGTCCCCTATTTACTGTTATTAGGTTCATGACAGTGCCTTATAAGGTTTGGATTTTATAGATACAAATCCTCTTAAATACTCTAACTTTTTGAATATTTTGCTTGCAGATGAGGCATATATATTACATAATAACTTTTTACGACAAGTGTTTTTTGGAATGATTTATATCTCGTCGATTTGACTTGTGTGTCCTCTACTAAATGTTACTAAGTTCATGACAGTCCCAATAACTTTTTACGACAAGTGTTTTTTTGGAATGATTTATATCTCGTCGATTTGACTTGTGTGTCCTCTACTAAATGTTACTAAGTTCATGACAGTGCCTTATAAGGTTTGGGTTTTATAGATAAATACTCAAACTTTTTGAATATTTTGCTTGCAGATAATGCATATATATTACATAATAACTTTTTACGACAAGTGTTTTTTGGAATGATTTATATCTCGTCGATCTGACTTGTGTGTCCTCTACTAACTGTTACTAAATTCATGACAGTGCCTTATAAGGTTTGGGTTTTATAGATACAAATCCTCTTAAATACTCAAACTTTTTGAATATTTTGCTTGCAGATGAGGCATATATATTACATAATAACTTTTTACGACAAGTGTTTTTTGGAATGATTTATATCTCGTCGATCTGACTTGTGTGTCCTCTACTAACTGTTACTAAGTTCATGACAGTGCCTTATAAGGTTTGGGTTTTATAGATACAAATCCTCTTAAATACTCAAACTTTTTGAAAATTTTGCTTGCAGATAATGCATATATATTACATAATAACTTTTTACGACAAGTGTTTTTTGGAATGATTTATATCTCGTCAATTTAACTTGTGGGTCCCCTATTTACTGTTACTAGGTTCATGACAGTGCCTTATAAGGTTTGGGTTTTATAGATACAAATCCTCTTAAATACTCTAACTTTTTGAATATTTTGCTTGCAGATAATGCATATATATTACATATTAACTTTTTACGACAAGTGTTTTTTGGAATGATTTATATCTCGTCGATTTGACTTGTGTGTCCTCTACTAAATGTTACTAAGTTCATGACAGTGCCTTATAAGGTTTGGGTTTTATAATAAAAATCCTCTTAAATACTCAAACTTTTTGAATATTTTGCTTGCAGATAATGCATATATATTACATAATAACTTTTTACGCCAAGTGTTTTTTGGAATGATTTATATCTCGTCAATTTAACTTGTGGGTCCCCTCTTTACTGTTATTAGGTTCATGACAGTGCCTTATAAGGTTTGGGTTTTATAGATACAAATCCTCTTAAATACTCAAACTTTTTGAATATTTTGCTTGCAGATAATGCATATATATTACATATTAACTTTTTACGACAAGTGTTTTTAGGAATGATTTATATCTCGTCGATTTGACTTGTGTGTCCTCTACTAAATGTTACTAAGCTCATGACAGTGCCTTATAAGGTTTGGGTTTTATAAATAAAAATCCTCTTAAATACTCAAACTTTTTGAATATTTTGCTTGCAGATGAGGCATATATATTACATAATAACTTTTTACGACAAGTGTTTTTTGGAATGATTTATATCTCGTCGATCTGACTTGTGTGCCCTCTACTAACTGCTACTAAGGTCATGACAGTGCCTTATAAGGTTTGGGTTTTATAGATAAAAATCCTCTTAAATACTCAAACTTTTTGAATATTTTGCTTGCAGATGATGCATATATATTACATAATAACTTTTTACTACAAGTGTTTTTTGGAATGATTTATATCTCGTCGATTTGACGTGTGTGTCCACTACTAACTGTTACTAAGTTCATGACAGTGGGTTTTATAGATACAAATCCTCTTAAATACTCAAACTTTTTGAATATTTTGCTTGCAGATAATGCATATATATTACATAATAACTTTTTACGCCAAGTGTTTTTTGGAATGATTTATATCTCGCCAATTTAACTTGTGGGTCCCCTATTTACTGTTATTAAGCTCATGACAGTGCCTTATAAGGTTTGGGTTTTATAGATACAAATCCACTTAAATAATCAAACTTTTTGAATATTTTTCTTGCAGATAATGCATATATATTGCATAATAACTTTTTACGACAAGTGTTTTTTGGAATGATTTATATCTCGTCGATTTGACTTGTGTGTCCTCTACTAAATGTTACTAAGTTCATGACAGTGCCTTATAAGGTTTGGGTTTTATAGATAAATACTCAAACTTTTTGAATATTTTGCTTGCAGAGAATGCATATATATTACATAATAACTTTTTACGACAAGTGTTTTTTGGAATGATTTATATCTCGTCGATTTAACTTGTGGGTCCCCTATTTACTGTTATTAAGCTCATGACAGTGCCTTATAAGGTTTGGGTTTTATAGATACAAATCCACTTAAATAATCAAACTTTTTGAATATTTTTCTTGCAGATAATGCATATATATTGCATAATAACTTTTTACGACAAGTGTTTTTTGGAATGAGATATATCTCGTCGATTTGGCTTGTGTGTCCTCTACTAAATGTTACTAAGTTCATGACAGTGCCTTATAAGGTTTGGGTTTTATAGATAAATACTCAAACTTTTTGAATATTTTGCTTGCAGATAATGCATATATATTACATAATAACTTTTTACTACAAGTGTTTTTTGGAATGATTTATATCTCGTCGATTTGACGTGTGTGTCCTCTACTAACTGTTACTAAGCTCATGACAGTGCCTTATAAGATTTGGGTTTTATAGATAAAAATCCTCTTAAATACTCAAACTTATTGAATATTTTGCTTGCAGATAATGCATAAATATTACATAATAACTTTTTACGACAAGTGTTTTTTGGAATGATTTATATCTCGTCGATTTAGCTTGTGGGTCCTCTACTAACTGTTACTAAGTTCATGACAGTGCCTTATAAGGTTTGGGTTTTATAGATACAAATCCTCTTAAATACTCAAACTTTTTGAATATTTTGCTTGCAGATAATGCATATATATTACATAATAACTTTTTACGACAAGTATTTTTTGCAATGAGATATATCTCGTCGATTTGGCTTGTGGGTCCTCTACTTACTGTTACTAAGTTCATGACAGTGCCTTATAAGGTTTGGGTTTTATAGATAAAAATCCTTTTAAATACTCAAACTTTTTGAATATTTTGCTTGCAGAGAATGCATATATATTACATAATAACTTTTTACGACAAGTGTTTTTTAGAATCATTTATATTTCGTCGATTTGACTTGTGTGTCCTCTACTAACTGTTACTAAGTTCATGACAGTGCCTTATAAGGTTTGGGTTTTATAGATACAAATCCTCTTAAACACTCAAACTTTTTGAATATTTTGCTTGCAGATAATGCTTATATAGTACATAATAACTTTTTACGTCAAGTGTTTTTTTGGAGCGATTTATATCTCGTCGATTTGGCTTGTAGGTCCTCTACTAACTGTTACTAAGTTCATGACAGTGCCTTATAAGTTTTGGGTTTTATAGATAAAAATCCTCTTAAATACTCAAACTTTTTGAATATTTTGCTTGCAGATAATGCATATATATTACATAATAACTTTTTACGACAAGTGTTTTTAGGAATGATTTATATCTCGTCGATTTGACTTGTGTGTCCTCTACTAAATGTTACTAAGTTCATGACAGTGCCTTATAAGGTTTGGGTTTTATAGATAAATACTCAAACTTTTTGAATATTTTGCTTGCAGATGAGGCATATATATTACATAATAACTTTTTACGACAAGTGTTTTTTGGAATGATTTATATCTCGTCAATTTAACTTGTGGGTCCCCTATTTACTGTTATTAGGTTCATGACAGTGCCTTATAAGGTTTGGGTTTTATAGATACAAATCCTCTTAAATACTCTAACTTTTTGAATATTTTGCTTGCAGATGAGGCATATATATTACATAATAACTTTTTACGACAAGTGTTTTTTGGAATGATTTATATCTCGTCAATTTAACTTGTTGGTCCCCTATTTACTGTTATTAGGTTCATGACAGTGCCTTATAAGGTTTGGATTTTATAGATACAAATCCTCTTAAATACTCTAACTTTTTGAATATTTTGCTTGCAGATAATGCATATATATTACATAATAACTTTTTACGACAAGTGTTTTTAGGAATGATTTATATCTCGTCGATTTGACTTGTGTGTCCTCTACTAAATGTTACTAAGTTCATGACAGTCCCAATAACTTTTTACGACAAGTGTTTTTTTGGAATGATTTATATCTCGTCGATTTGACTTGTGTGTCCTCTACTAAATGTTACTAAGTTCATGACAGTGCCTTATAAGGTTTGGGTTTTATAGATAAATACTCAAACTTTTTGAATATTTTGCTTGCAGATAATGCATATATATTACATAATAACTTTTTACGACAAGTGTTTTTTGGAATGATTTATATCTCGTCGATCTGACTTGTGTGTCCTCTACTAACTGTTACTAAATTCATGACAGTGCCTTATAAGGTTTGGGTTTTATAGATACAAATCCTCTTAAATACTCAAACTTTTTGAATATTTTGCTTGCAGATGAGGCATATATATTACATAATAACTTTTTACGACAAGTGTTTTTTGGAATGATTTATATCTCGTCGATCTGACTTGTGTGTCCTCTACTAACTGTTACTAAGTTCATGACAGTGCCTTATAAGGTTTGGGTTTTATAGATACAAATCCTC
Source organism: Phyto melanocephala (assembly GCA_941918925.1). Lineage (NCBI taxonomy): Eukaryota > Metazoa > Arthropoda > Insecta > Diptera > Rhinophoridae > Phyto > Phyto melanocephala. Next base: position 7,020,201 of record OW799238.1, on the reverse strand, counting down.
TTAAATACTCAAACTTTTTGAATATTTTGCTTGCAGATAATGCATATATATTACATAATAACTTTTTACGACAAGTGTTTTTTGGAATGATTTATATCTCGTCAATTTAACTTGTGGGTCCCCTATTTACTGTTACTACTTTCATGACAGTGCCTTATAAGGTTTGGGTTTTATAGATACAAATCCTCTTAAATACTCTAACTTTTTGAATATTTTGCTTGCAGATAATGCATATATATTACATATTAACTTTTTACGACAAGTGTTTTTTGGAATGATTTATATCTCGTCGATTTGACTTGTGTGTCCTCTACTAAATGTTACTAAGTTCATGACAGTGCCTTATAAGGTTTGGGTTTTATAATAAAAATCCTCTTAAATACTCAAACTTTTTGAATATTTTGCTTGCAGATAATGCATATATATTACATAATAACTTTTTACGCCAAGTGTTTTTTGGAATGATTTATATCTCGTCAATTTAACTTGTGGGTCCCCTCTTTACTGTTATTAGGTTCATGACAGTGCCTTATAAGGTTTGGGTTTTATAGATACAAATCCTCTTAAATACTCAAACTTTTTGAATATTTTGCTTGCAGATAATGCATATATATTACATAATAACTTTTTACGACAAGTGTTTTTAGGAATGATTTATATCTCGTCGATTTGACTTGTGTGTCCTCTACTAAATGTTACTAAGCTCATGACAGTGCCTTATAAGGTTTGGGTTTTATAAATAAAAATCCTCTTAAATACTCAAACTTTTTGAATATTTTGCTTGCAGATGAGGCATATATATTACATAATAACTTTTTACGACAAGTGTTTTTTGGAATGATTTATATGTCGTCGATTTGACTTGTGTGTCCTCTACTAACTGTTACTAAGGTCATGACAGTGCCTTATAAGGTTTGGGTTTTATAGATAAAAATCCTCTTGAATACTCAAACTTTTTGAATATTTTGCTTGCAGATGATGCATATATATTACATAATAACTTTTTACTACAAGTGTTTTTTGGAATGATTTATATCTCGTCGATTTGACGTGTGTGTCCTCTACTAACTGTTACTAAGTTCATGACAGTGGGTTTTATAGATACAAATCCTCTTAAATACTCAAACTTTTTGAATATTTTGCTTGCAGATAATGCATATATATTACATAATAACTTTTTACGCCAAGTGTTTTTTGGAATGATTTATATCTCGCCAATTTAACTTGTGGGTCCCCTATTTACTGTTATTAAGCTCATGACAGTGCCTTATAGGGTTTGGCTTTTATAGATACAAATCCACTTAAATAATCAAACTTTTTGAATATTTTTCTTGCAGATAATGCATATATATTGCATAATAACTTTTTACGACAAGTGTTTTTTGGAATGATTTATATCTTGTCGATTTGACTTGTGTGTCCTCTACTAAATGTTACTAAGTTCATGACAGTGCCTTATAAGGTTTGGGTTTTATAGATAAATACTCAAACTTTTTAAATATTTTGCTTGCAGAGAATGCATATATATTACATAATAACTTTTTACGACAAGTGTATTTTGGAATGATTTATATCTCGTCGATTAGGCTTGTGGGTCCTCTACTTACTGTTACTAAGTTCATGGCAGTGCCTTATAAGGTTTGGGTTTTATAGATAAATACTCAAACTTTTTGAATATTTTGCTTGCAGATGAGGCATATATATTGCATAATAACTTTTTACGACAAGTGTTTTTTGGAATGATTTATATGTCGTCGATTTGACTTGTGTGTCCTCTACTAACTGTTACTAAGTTCATGACAGTGCCTTATAAGGTTTGGGTTTTATAGATACAAATCCTCTTAAATACTCAAACTTTTTGAATATTTTGCTTGCAGATAATGCATATATATTACATAATAACTTTTTACGACAAGTGTTTTTTGGAATGATTTATATGTCGTCGATTTGACTTGTGTGTCCTCTACTAACTGTTACTAAGTTCATGACAGTGCCTTATAAGGTTTGGGTTTTATAGATACAAATCCTCTTAAATACTCAAACTTTTTGAATATTTTGCTTGCAGATAATGCATATATATTACATAATAACTTTTTACGACAAGTGTTTTTTGGAATGATTTATATGTCGTCAATTTGACTTGTGTGTCCTCTACTAACTGTTACTAAGTTCATGACAGTGCCTTATAAGGTTTGGGTTTTATAGATACAAATCCTCTTAAATACTCAAAGTTTTTGAATATTTTGCTTGCAGATGATGCATATATATTACATAATAACTTTTTACGACAAGTGTTTTTTGGAATGATTTATATGTCGTCGATTTGACTTGTGTATGTTCTACTAACTGTTACTAAGTTCATGACAGTGCCTTATAAGGTTTGGGTTTTATAGATACAAATCCTCTTAAATACTCAAACTTTTTGAATATTTTGCCTGCAGATGATGCATATATATTACATAATAACTTTTTACTACAAGTTTTTTTTGGAATGATTTTTATCTCGTCGATTTGACTTGTGTGTCCTCTACTAAATGTTACTAAGCTCATGACAGTGCCTTATAAGGTTTGGGTTTTATAGATACAAATCCTCTTAAATACTCAAACTTTTTGAATATTTTGCTTGCAGATAATGCATATATATATATATTACTTAATAACTTTTTACGCCAAGTGTTTTTTGGAATGATTTATATCTCTTCAATTTAACTTGTGGGTCCCCTATTTACTGTTATTAGGTTCATGACAGTGCCTTATAAGGTTTGGGTTTTATAGATACAAATCCTCTTAAATACTCAAACTTTTTGAATATTTTGCTTGCAGATAATGCATATATATTACATAATAACTTTTTACGACAAGTGTGTTTTGGAATGATTTATATCTCGTCGATTTGACTTGTGTGTCCTCTACTAAATGTTACTAAGTTCATGACAGTGCCTTATAACGTTTGGGTTTTATAAATAAAAATCCTCTTAAATACTCAAACTTTTTGAATATTTTGCTTGCAGATGAGGCATATATATTACATAATAACTTTTTACGACAAGTGTTTTTTGGAATGATTTATATCTCGTCGACCTGACTTGTGTGTCCTCTACTAACTGTTACTAAGGTCATGACAGTGCCTTATAAGGTTTGGGTTTTATAGATAAAAATCCTCTTAAATACTCAAACTTTTTGAATATTTTGCTTGCAGATGAGGCATATATTTTACATAATAACTTTTTACGTCAAGTGTTTTTTGGAGCGATTTATATCTCGTCGATTTGGCTTGTAGGTCCTCTACTAACTGTTGCTAAGCTCATCACAGTGCCTTATAAGTTTTGGGTTTTATAGATACAAATCCACTTAAATACTCAAACTTTTTGAATATTTTGCTTGCAGATAATGCATATATATTACAAATTAACTTTTTACGACAAGTGTTTTTTGGAATGAGATATATCTCGTCGATTTGGCTTGTGGGTCCTCTACTTACTGTTACTAAGCTCATGACAGTGCCTTATAGGGCTTGGGTTTTATAGATACAAATCCTCTTAAATACTCAAACTTTTTGAATATTTTGCTTGCAGATAATGCATATATATTACATAATAACTTTTTACGTCAAGTGTTTTTTGGAACGATTTATATCTCGTCGATTTAACTTGTAGGTCCTCTACTAACTGTTACTAAGCTCATGACAGTGCCTTATAAGATTTGGGTTTTATAGATAAAAATCCTCTTAAATACTCAAACTTATTGAATATTTTGCTTGCAGATAATGCATAAATATTACATAATAACTTTTTACGACAAGTGTTTTTTGGAATGATTTATATCTCGTCGATTTAGCTTGTGGGTCCTCTACTAACTGTTACTAAGTTCATGACAGTGCCTTATAAGGTTTGGGTTTTATAGATACAAATCCTCTTAAATACTCAAACTTTTTGAATATTTTGCTTGCAGATAATGCATATATATTACAAATTAACTTTTTACGACAAGTGTTTTTTGGAATGAGATATATCTCGTCGATTTGGCTTGTGGGTCCTCTACTTACTGTTACTAAGTTCATGACAGTGCCTTATAAGGTTTGGGTTTTATAGATAAAAATCCTTTTAAATACTCAAACTTTTTGAATATTTTGCTTGCAGATAAAGCTTATATATTACATAATAACTTTTTACGACAAGTGTTTTTTAGAATCATTTATATTTCGTCGATTTGACTTGTGTGTCCTCTACTAACTGTTACTAAGATCATGACAGTGCCTTATAAGGTTTGGGTTTTATAGATACAAATCCTCTTAAACACTCAAACTTTTTGAATATTTTGCTTGCAGATAATGCTTATATAGTACATAATAACTTTTTACGTCAAGTGTTTTTTTGGAGCGATTTATATCTCGTCGATTTGGCTTGTAGGTCCTCTACTAACTGTTACTAAGTTCATGACAGTGCCTTATAAGTTTTGGGTTTTATAGATAAAAATCCTCTTAAATACTCAAACTTTTTGAATATTTTGCTTGCAGATAATGCATATATATTACATAATAACTTTTTACGACAAGTGTTTTTAGGAATGATTTATATCTCGTCGATTTGACTTGTGTGTCCTCTACTAAATGTTACTAAGCTCATGACAGTGCCTTATAAGGTTTGGGTTTTATAGATAAATACTCAAACTTTTTGAATATTTTGCTTGCAGATGAGGCATATATATTACATAATAACTTTTTACGACAAGTGTTTTTTGGAATGATTTATATCTCGTCAATTTAACTTGTGGGTCCCCTATTTACTGTTATTAGGTTCATGACAGTGCCTTATAAGGTTTGGATTTTATAGATACAAATCCTCTTAAATACTCTAACTTTTTGAATATTTTGCTTGCAGATGAGGCATATATATTACATAATAACTTTTTACGACAAGTGTTTTTTGGAATGATTTATATCTCGTCAATTTAACTTGTGGGTCCCCTATTTACTGTTATTAGGTTCATGACAGTGCCTTATAAGGTTTGGGTTTTATAGATACAAATCCTCTTAAATACTCTAACTTTTTGAATATTTTGCTTGCAGATGAGGCATATATATTACATAATAACTTTTTACGACAAGTGTTTTTTGGAATGATTTATATCTCGTCAATTTAACTTGTGGGTCCCCTATTTACTGTTATTAGGTTCATGACAGTGCCTTATAAGGTTTGGATTTTATAGATACAAATCCTCTTAAATACTCTAACTTTTTGAATATTTTGCTTGCAGATGAGGCATATATATTACATAATAACTTTTTACGACAAGTGTTTTTTGGAATGATTTATATCTCGTCGATTTGACTTGTGTGTCCTCTACTAAATGTTACTAAGTTCATGACAGTCCCAATAACTTTTTACGACAAGTGTTTTTTTGGAATGATTTATATCTCGTCGATTTGACTTGTGTGTCCTCTACTAAATGTTACTAAGTTCATGACAGTGCCTTATAAGGTTTGGGTTTTATAGATAAATACTCAAACTTTTTGAATATTTTGCTTGCAGATAATGCATATATATTACATAATAACTTTTTACGACAAGTGTTTTTTTGGAATGATTTATATCTCGTCGATCTGACTTGTGTGTCCTCTACTAACTGTTACTAAATTCATGACAGTGCCTTATAAGGTTTGGGTTTTATAGATACAAATCCTCTTAAATACTCAAACTTTTTGAATATTTTGCTTGCAGATGAGGCATATATATTACATAATAACTTTTTACGACAAGTGTTTTTTGGAATGATTTATATCTCGTCAATTTAACTTGTGGGTCCCCTATTTACTGTTATTAGGTTCATGACAGTGCCTTATAAGGTTTGGATTTTATAGATACAAATCCTCTTAAATACTCTAACTTTTTGAATATTTTGCTTGCAGATGAGGCATATATATTACATAATAACTTTTTACGACAAGTGTTTTTTGGAATGATTTATATCTCGTCAATTTAACTTGTGGGTCCCCTATTTACTGTTATTAGGTTCATGACAGTGCCTTATAAGGTTTGGGTTTTATAGATACAAATCCTCTTAAATACTCTAACTTTTTGAATATTTTGCTTGCAGATGAGGCATATATATTACATAATAACTTTTTACGACAAGTGTTTTTTGGAATGATTTATATCTCGTCAATTTAACTTGTGGGTCCCCTATTTACTGTTATTAGGTTCATGACAGTGCCTTATAAGGTTTGGATTTTATAGATACAAATCCTCTTAAATACTCTAACTTTTTGAATATTTTGCTTGCAGATGAGGCATATATATTACATAATAACTTTTTACGACAAGTGTTTTTTGGAATGATTTATATCTCGTCAATTTAACTTGTGGGTCCCCTATTTACTGTTATTAGGTTCATGACAGTGCCTTATAAGGTTTGGGTTTTATAGATACAAATCCTCTTAAATACTCTAACTTTTTGAATATTTTGCTTGCAGATGAGGCATATATATTACATAATAACTTTTTACGACAAGTGTTTTTTGGAATGATTTATATCTCGTCAATTTAACTTGTGGGTCCCCTATTTACTGTTATTAGGTTCATGACAGTGCCTTATAAGGTTTGGATTTTATAGATACAAATCCTCTTAAATACTCTAACTTTTTGAATATTTTGCTTGCAGATGAGGCATATATATTACATAATAACTTTTTACGACAAGTGTTTTTTGGAATGATTTATATCTCGTCGATTTGACTTGTGTGTCCTCTACTAAATGTTACTAAGTTCATGACAGTCCCAATAACTTTTTACGACAAGTGTTTTTTTGGAATGATTTATATCTCGTCGATTTGACTTGTGTGTCCTCTACTAAATGTTACTAAGTTCATGACAGTGCCTTATAAGGTTTGGGTTTTATAGATAAATACTCAAACTTTTTGAATATTTTGCTTGCAGATAATGCATATATATTACATAATAACTTTTTACGACAAGTGTTTTTTGGAATGATTTATATCTCGTCGATCTGACTTGTGTGTCCTCTACTAACTGTTACTAAATTCATGACAGTGCCTTATAAGGTTTGGGTTTTATAGATACAAATCCTCTTAAATACTCAAACTTTTTGAATATTTTGCTTGCAGATGAGGCATATATATTACATAATAACTTTTTACGACAAGTGTTTTTTGGAATGATTTATATCTCGTCGATCTGACTTGTGTGTCCTCTACTAACTGTTACTAAGTTCATGACAGTGCCTTATAAGGTTTGGGTTTTATAGATACAAATCCTCTTAAATACTCAAACTTTTTGAATATTTTGCTTGCAGATAATGCATATATATTACATAATAACTTTTTACGACAAGTGTTTTTTGGAATGATTTATATCTCGTCAATTTAACTTGTGGGTCCCCTATTTACTGTTACTAGGTTCATGACAGTGCCTTATAAGGTTTGGGTTTTATAGATACAAATCCTCTTAAATACTCTAACTTTTTGAATATTTTGCTTGCAGATAATGCATATATATTACATATTAACTTTTTACGACAAGTGTTTTTTGGAATGATTTATATCTCGTCGATTTGACTTGTGTGTCCTCTACTAAATGTTACTAAGTTCATGACAGTGCCTTATAAGGTTTGGGTTTTATAATAAAAATCCTCTTAAATACTCAAACTTTTTGAATATTTTGCTTGCAGATAATGCATATATATTACATAATAACTTTTTACGCCAAGTGTTTTTTGGAATGATTTATATCTCGTCAATTTAACTTGTGGGTCCCCTCTTTACTGTTATTAGGTTCATGACAGTGCCTTATAAGTTTTGGGTTTTATAGATACAAATCCTCTTAAATACTCAAACTTTTTGAATATTTTGCTTGCAGATGAGGCATATATATTACATAATAACTTTTTACGACAAGTCTTTTTTGGAATGGTTTATATCTCGTCGATTTGAATTATGTGTCCTCTCCTAAATGTTACTAAGCTCATGACAGTGCCTTATAAGGTTTGGGTTTTATAAATAAAAATCCTCTTAAATACTCAAACTTTTTGAATATTTTGCTTGCAGATGAGGCATATATATTACATAATAACTTTTTACGACAAGTGTTTTTTGGAATGATTTATATCTCGTCGATCTGACTTGTGTGCCCTCTACTAACTGTTACTAAGGTCATGACAGTGCCTTATAAGGTTTGGGTTTTATAGATACAAATCCTCTTAAATACTCAAACTTTTTGAATATTTTGCTTGCAGATGATGCATATATATTACATAATAACTTTTTACGACAAGTGTTTTTTGGAATGATTTATATCTCGCCAATTTAACTTGTGGGTCCCCTATTTACTGTTATTAAGCTCATGACAGTGCCTTATAAGGTTTGGGTTTTATAGATACAAATCCACTTAAATAATCAAACTTTTTGAATATTTTTCTTGCAGATAATGCATATATATTGCATAATAACTTTTTACGACAAGTGTTTTTTGGAATGATTTATATCTCGTCGATTTGACTTGTGTGTCCTCTACTAAATGTTACTAAGTTCATGACAGTGCCTTATAAGGTTTGGGTTTTATAGATAAATACTCAAACTTTTTAAATATTTTGCTTGCAGAGAATGCATATATATTACATAATAACTTTTTACGCCAAGTGTTTTTTGGAATGATTTATATCTCGTCAATTTAACTTGTGGGTCCCCTATTTACTGTTATTAAGCTCATGACAGTGCCTTATAAGGTTTGGGTTTTATAGATACAAATCCACTTAAATAATCAAACTTTTTGAATATTTTTCTTGCAGATAATGCATATATATTGCATAATAACTTTTTACGACAAGTGTTTTTTGGAATGATTTATATCTCGTCAATTTGACTTGTGTGTCCTCTACTAAATGTTACTAAGTTCATGACAGTGCCTTATAAGGTTTGGGTTTTATAGATAAATACTCAAACTTTTTGAATATTTTGCTTGCAGAGAATGCATATATATTACATAATAACTTTTTACGCCAAGTGTTTTTTGGAATGATTTATATCTCGTCAATTTAACTTGTGGATCCCCTATTTACTGTTATTAGGTTCATGACAGTGCCTTATAAGGTTTGGGTTTTATAGATACAAATCCTCTTAAATACTCAAACTTTTTGAATATTTTGCTTGCAGATAATGCATATATATTACATAATAACTTTTTACGACAAGTGTTTTTAGGAATGATTTATATCTCGTCGATTTGACTTGTGTGTCCTCTACTAAATGTTACTAAGCTCATGACAGTGCCTTATAAGGTTTGGGTTTTATAAATAAAAATCCTCTTAAATACTCAAACTTTTTGAATATTTTGCTTGCAGATGAGGCATATATATTACATAATAACTTTTTACGACAAGTGTTTTTTGGAATGATTTATATCTCGTCGATCTGACTTGTGTGCCCTCTACTAACTGTTACTAAGGTCATGACAGTGCCTTATAAGGTTTGGGTTTTATAGATAAAAATCCTTTTAAATACTCAAACTTTTTGAATATTTTGCTTGCAGATAATGAATATATATTACATAATAACTTTTTACGCCAAGTGTTTTTTGGAATGATTTATATCTCGTCAATTTAACTTGTGGGTCCCCTATTTACTGTTATTAGGTTTATGACAGTGCCTTATAAGGTTTGGGTTTTATAGATACAAATCCTCTTAAATACTCAAACTTTTTGAATATTTTGCTTGCAGATAATGCATATATATTACATAATAACTTTTTACGTCAAGTGTTTTTTGGAGCGATTTATATCTCGTCGATTTGGCTTGTAGGTCCTCTACTAACTGTTACTAAGCTCATGACAGTGCCTTATAAGTTTTGGGTTTTATAGATACAAATCCTCTTAAATACTCAAACTTTTTGAATATTTTGCTTGCAGATGAGGCATATATATTACATAATAACTTTTTACGACAAGTCTCTTTTGGAATGGTTTATATCTCGTTGATTTGAATTGTGTGTCCTCTCCTAAATGTTACTAAGCTCATGACAGTGCCTTATAAGGTTTGGGTTTTATAGATACAAATCCTCTTAAATACTCAAACTTTTTGAATATTTTGCTTGCAGATGAGGCATATATATTACATAATAACTTTTTACGACAAGTTTTTTTTGGAATGATTTATATGTCGTCGATTTGACTTGTGTGTCCTCTACTAACTGTTACTAAGTTCATGACAGTGCCTTATAAGGTTTGGGTTTTATAGATACAAATCCTCTTAAATACTCAAACTTTTTGAATATTTTGCTTGCAGATGATGCATATATATTACATAATAACTTTTTACTACAAGTGTTTTTTGGAATGATTTATATCTCGTCGATTTGACGTGTGTGTCCTCTACTAACTGTTACTAAGTTCATGACAGTGGGTTTTATAGATACAAATCCTCTTAAATACTCAAACTTTTTGAATATTTTGCTTGCAGATAATGCATATATATTACATAATAACTTTTTACGCCAAGTGTTTTTTGGAATGATTTATATCTCGCCAATTTAACTTGTGGGTCCCCTATTTACTGTTATTAAGCTCATGACAGTGCCTTATAAGGTTTGGGTTTTATAGATACAAATCCACTTAAATAATCAAACTTTTTGAATATTTTTCTTGCAGATAATGCATATATATTGCATAATAACTTTTTACGACAAGTGTTTTTTGGAATGATTTATATCTCGTCGATTTGACTTGTGTGTCCTCTACTAAATGTTACTAAGTTCATGACATTGCCTTATAAGGTTTGGGTTTTATAGATAAATACTCAAACTTTTTGAATATTTTGCTTGCAGAGAATGCATATATATTACATAATAACTTTTTACGACAAGTGTTTTTTGGAATGATTTATATCTCGTCGATTAGGCTTGTGGGTCCTCTACTTACTGTTACTAAGTTCATGGCAGTGCCTTATAAGGTTTGGGTTTTATAGATAAATACTCAAACTTTTTGAATATTTTGCTTGCAGATGAGGCATATATATTACATAATAACTTTTTACGACAAGTGTTTTTTGGAATGATTTATATGTCGTCGATTTGACTTGTGTGTCCTCTACTAACTGTTACTAAGTTCATGACAGTGCCTTATAAGGTTTGGGTTTTATAGATACAAATCCTCTTAAATACTCAAACTTTTTGAATATTTTGCTTGCAGATAATGCATATATATTACATAATAACTTTTTACGACAAGTGTTTTTTGGAATGATTTATATGTCGTCGATTTGACTTGTGTGTCCTCTACTAACTGTTACTAAGTTCATGACAGTGCCTTATAAGGTTTGGGTTTTATAGATACAAATCCTCTTAAATACTCAAACTTTTTGAATATTTTGCTTGCAGATAATGCATATATATTACATAATAACTTTTTACGACAAGTGTTTTTTGGAATGATTTTTATGTCGTCAATTTGACTTGTGTGTCCTCTACTAACTGTTACTAAGTTCATGACAGTGCCTTATAAGGTTTGGGTTTTATAGATACAAATCCTCTTAAATACTCAAAGTTTTTGAATATTTTGCTTGCAGATGATGCATATATATTACATAATAACTTTTTACGACAAGTGTTTTTTGGAATGATTTATATGTCGTCGATTTGACTTGTGTATGTTCTACTAACTGTTACTAAGTTCATGACAGTGCCTTATAAGGTTTGGGTTTTATAGATACAAATCCTCTTAAATACTCAAACTTTTTGAATATTTTGCCTGCAGATGATGCATATATATTACATAATAACTTTTTACTACAAGTTTTTTTTGGAATGATTTTTATCTCGTCGATTTGACTTGTGTGTCCTCTACTAAATGTTACTAAGCTCATGACAGTGCCTTATAAGGTTTGGGTTTTATAGATACAAATCCTCTTAAATACTCAAACTTTTTGAATATTTTGCTTGCAGATAATGCATATATATTACATAATAACTTTTTACGACAAGTGTGTTTTGGAATGATTTATATCTCGTCGATTTGACTTGTGTGTCCTCTACTAAATGTTACTAAGTTCATGACAGTGCCTTATAACGTTTGGGTTTTATAAATAAAAATCCTCTTAAATACTCAAACTTTTTGAATATTTTGCTTGCAGATGAGGCATATATATTACATAATAACTTTTTACGACAAGTGTTTTTTGGAATGATTTATATCTCGTCGATTTGACGTGTGTGTCCTCTACTAACTGTTACTAAGTTCATGACAGTGGGTTTTATAGATACAAATCCTCTTAAATACTCAAACTTTTTGAATATTTTGCTTGCAGATAATGCATATATATATATATTACTTAATAACTTTTTACGCCAAGTGTTTTTTGGAATGATTTATATCTCTTCAATTTAACTTGTGGGTCCCCTATTTACTGTTATTAGGTTCATGACAGTGCCTTATAAGGTTTGGGTTTTATAGATACAAATCCTCTTAAATACTCAAACTTTTTGAATATTTTGCTTGCAGATAATGCATATATATTACATAATAACTTTTTACGACAAGTGTGTTTTGGAATGATTTATATCTCGTCGATTTGACTTGTGTGTCCTCTACTAAATGTTACTAAGTTCATGACAGTGCCTTATAACGTTTGGGTTTTATAAATAAAAATCCTCTTAAATACTCAAACTTTTTGAATATTTTGCTTGCAGATGAGGCATATATATTACATAATAACTTTTTACGACAAGTGTTTTTTGGAATGATTTATATCTCGTCGATCTGACTTGTGTGTCCTCTACTAACTGTTACTAAGTTCATGACAGTGCCTTATAAGGTTTGGGTTTTATAGATACAAATCCTCTTAAATACTCAAACTTTTTGAATATTTTGCCTGCAGATGATGCATATATATTACATAATAACTTTTTACTACAAGTTTTTTTTGGAATGATTTTTATCTCGTCGATTTGACTTGTGTGTCCTCTACTAAATGTTACTAAGCTCATGACAGTGCCTTATAAGGTTTGGGTTTTATAGATACAAATCCTCTTAAATACTCAAACTTTTTGAATATTTTGCTTGCAGATAATGCATATATATTACATAATAACTTTTTACGACAAGTGTGTTTTGGAATGATTTATATCTCGTCGATTTGACTTGTGTGTCCTCTACTAAATGTTACTAAGTTCATGACAGTGCCTTATAACGTTTGGGTTTTATAAATAAAAATCCTCTTAAATACTCAAACTTTTTGAATATTTTGCTTGCAGATGAGGCATATATATTACATAATAACTTTTTACGACAAGTGTTTTTTGGAATGATTTATATCTCGTCGATTTGACGTGTGTGTCCTCTACTAACTGTTACTAAGTTCATGACAGTGGGTTTTATAGATACAAATCCTCTTAAATACTCAAACTTTTTGAATATTTTGCTTGCAGATAATGCATATATATATATATTACTTAATAACTTTTTACGCCAAGTGTTTTTTGGAATGATTTATATCTCTTCAATTTAACTTGTGGGTCCCCTATTTACTGTTATTAGGTTCATGACAGTGCCTTATAAGGTTTGGGTTTTATAGATACAAATCCTCTTAAATACTCAAACTTTTTGAATATTTTGCTTGCAGATAATGCATATATATTACATAATAACTTTTTACGACAAGTGTGTTTTGGAATGATTTATATCTCGTCGATTTGACTTGTGTGTCCTCTACTAAATGTTACTAAGTTCATGACAGTGCCTTATAACGTTTGGGTTTTATAAATAAAAATCCTCTTAAATACTCAAACTTTTTGAATATTTTGCTTGCAGATGAGGCATATATATTACATAATAACTTTTTACGACAAGTGTTTTTTGGAATGATTTATATCTCGTCGATCTGACTTGTGTGTCCTCTACTAACTGTTACTAAGGTCATGATAGTGCCTTATAAGGTTTGGGTTTTATAGATAAAAATCCTCTTAAATACTCAAACTTTTTGAATATTTTGCTTGCAGATGAGGCATATATATTACATAATAACTTTTTACGTCAAGTGTTTTTTGGAGCGATTTATATCTCGTCGATTTGGCTTGTAGGTCCTCTACTAACTGTTGCTAAGCTCATCACAGTGCCTTATAAGTTTTGGGTTTTATAGATACAAATCCACTTAAATACTCAAACTTTTTGAATATTTTGCTTGCAGATAATGCATATATATTGCATAATAACTTTTTACGACAAGTGTGTTTTGGAATGATTTATATGTCGTCAATTTGACTTGTGTGTCCTCTACTAACTGTTACTAAGTTCATGACAGTGCCTTATAAGGTTTGGGTTTTATAGATACAAATCCTCTTAAATACTCAAACTTTTTGAATATTTTGCTTGCAGATAATGCATATATATTACAAATTAACTTTTTACGACAAGTGTTTTTTGGAATGAGATATATCTCGTCGATTTGGCTTGTGGGTCCTCTACTTACTGTTACTAAGTTCATGACAGTGCCTTATAAGGTTTGGGTTTTATAAATAAAAATCCTTTTAAATACTCAAACTTTTTGAATATTTTGCTTGCAGATAATGCTTATATATTACATAATAACTTTTTACGACAAGTGTTTTTTGGAACGATTTATATCTCGTCGATTTAGCTTGTGGGTCCTCTACTAACTGTTACTAAGTTCATGACAGTGCCTTATAAGGTTTGGGTTTTATAGATACAAATCCTCTTAGATATGCAAACTTTTTGAATACTTGCTTGCAGGTAATAAAATATGTATCACTTTCTTTGCAGAGGGTGGTTAAATTTTAAGGGCCCATGTTGAAAGTGAACTGCACCTTTTTTTTTATTATTACATATTTATTTGTAATCTATCTTGCGATGATAAGCAAATGAGTTAAGTTTAAAAATAATATTTCCGTTTGCTTTCAATTGAAAACAAAAATTTAAGTTATATATGAAGATAATATTTACATACTTATATAGAGTTAAATTAAATATTTAATTATTAACAATAAACTAAATTAAATAAATTAGGAAATACAAATGAAAAACATTTTTAATATATTTATTTACATATTTTTATTTCATTTTATTTCACTGACGTTAGTCTATCAGGACTGTATACTTAAATGTAAGGGAGATCTAGGATATGATTTCGTTTCAGCCTTGTAACTTCATCAATCTCATCTAAAAGTGTAATTGCTAGTATGTTTACATGATTGCTAAGCCTTTCTAACTAATTGGAGCTTAATCTTCTAATTTCGGATTTGACAAACGGTATTTTCAGGTCGTTGTGTAGAGCTTTGTTTGTTATATAAAAGGGAGCATTAGTTATAGAACGCAGAGCTTTGGACGGAAATCGTTGCAATATTTCTATGTTGGAATTACAAGTAGTGCCCCGTAGTTCTATGCCATAATTCCATATAGGTTTTAAAATATGTTTATAAAGCAGGACCTTATTTTCCATAGATAGTTGAGATTTTCGCCCCAGAAGCCAATACATTTGCTTAAATTTTATGTCAAGTTGTTTTCTTTTCGCGCTAATATGTGCTTTCCAAGTAAGTCTGCTGTCTAAATGTAAGCCTAGGTATTTGACAGTATTAACACTAGGAATTAAAGTGCCATTGAGAAACACAGCTGGGCAATTTTCTCTTCTTGTTGTAAAAGTCATTATCCGTAGATTTTTGTCATATCCCGTAGATTTTTTGTTATTAAGGGCGCATATTTCCATTTTTGTTTCTTTAGGTGTAATATGCTTTATAGGAAACTCCATTTGACAAGCTGTGTCTAAGAAACGTTCGACATCGTCGTCATAATTACTCGATTGTTGAGGCTTAAAAATTGATTCTAAATGTCCAGCAAATGCAATAGATTTTTCTTTATCAGTTCTTAGCCAAGCATTATTAAAATTTTTTATTGGAATATTCCTTTTTGCAGATCGCTTGAGAAATTTAGTAGCATTGTACAGTTCATGATCTTTATTTTTGTTTTGAGGTTTAAGTTTTTTTAGATATGAATTTATATTTTTATTTCTCTCTTTCGCCAACATCTCTGAGCATAATTTAATTGACAAATTCCAGTTAGCCTTATGCCTTGGGTTTCTGGTTCGGTGTCACACTCTTCTTAGACGTCTAGATTGTATTATCATATCTCGAGCAGCAGTGGATGCATGCACTTGTCGACCTAAATCCTGAGTACGAATGGATGATGGTGGGGTAGATATGGACGCAGCTTCATGCACTAATAAATTAAAAGATTCTTTGGCGTCATCTAAATCTTCCGCTGTGTTCATTTCGATATTTAAATTTAAATTAATTCCAACAAATTCTTTAAAGTAGTCCAAGTTAGTATTCCGTTTGATTAGTTTCCCATTTTTGGATGATATTTTCACATTAGCATTCAAATTAATTATAAACGGGGTATGGTCAGAGCTTAAGCTATCGTCATCTAAAATGTCCAGCGAGTGCCTAAAAATTCCATAATACACAGCAAAATCAAGAAGATCTGGTATCTTTGCTACATCAGTGGGCCAATATGTTGGATTTCCTCCAGAGAGTGTACAATAATTGCTTTTTGAAATACATTTGTATAATTCTTTGCCTTTGGGGTTAGTGAGTCTGGAGCCCCACCATGGGTGTTTTGCATTATAATTACCAGCAACAATAAAATGGGGTGCCAATAATTTATAGAAGCTTTCGTATTGTTCACATTTAACTGCGTGTCTAGGAGGAAAATATATGGAGTGTATACTGATAGGTCTATTGTTACAGGTTACTTTTACACCGGCGGCTTGTAGATAATCTGTTTGAAATCCTTTCTCAGGCTCAAAACGAATAGAAGATTTTATAAATAATCCTGCGCCGGCGTGGGCTTTTCCATCAGGGTGATTTGTAGAAATAAAATCATAACCTTTTATTTTTATATGAGATTTCGAAGTAAGGTGGGTTTCAGAAATAAGAAATATGTCAATATGCTTTTCTTTCATAAAATAATCAATTTCGTTTAGTTTACTCAAAAGTCCATTCGCGTTCCATACTGCCAATCTTAGGTTTACTTGCATAATTTATTAATAAGAAGTGACATCATATTCATTAGTGTATTTGTTTGTTTAAAAGTTTTTAAATATTTTTCATGATATTGTTGTTAACACCTTCACTTGTTACATTCGTGTATGATTTTCCAGCGAAATTGTTTTGATTTTCATTAGAGTTGAAATTAATTAAAGGAAAGTTTTTTTGGTTGGTAGAAAATTTTTTTTGATGATTTGTAATGGCTCGTTTTTCAGAAAGTTTTTTCTTCAATATATTTTGGTAGATTTCACATCCTCTGTAACTAGCAGTATGTTGTTTTAAACAATGTACACATTTAGGAGGGGTTTCGACATCATTAGGGCAATTTGGTGTTGGATGTCCAAGTCCACATTTGTTTTCGTGTGACCAAATTCTTGGCATCGGTGAGATTGCGCTATATCGGTCGTACTTCTAGGGGGTTCAATTTGTACCAAACAATGATTAATTTCACGTATTTCAAAAACCTTTTTATTACTCGGGTTCGGGTCAATATCCACATAGAACACTGGTAAAGGCTGTTTAGTGTATTTACTTTTAACATTTACTACATTTCTGACTAGGTGACCTTTATATAGGAGATCAGCTTTTATATCTTCTATTTTGGTAGAGAAATGAAGGCCTTTAATTACATATCTATACGATCGCCCATTTTTGAATTGGTAGGTATGATAACTAAAGTTGTTGGTATCAAAATACTTAACTAACTTTCTATATGAGTCCACTGATTTTGTATTAAGTTTAACCTGACCATCATATAAAACTTTATAATTAAATTCAAAAGAACTTAGCACATTATTTATACATTTAATCATTTTAGTTACGTTACTAACATTAGTAATAAAAATAGGTGGAGGTTTAATCGCAGAATTATCAGCTTCATCATCACCATAATCATTATCGTTAACATCAGAATTATTACCAGTATTCATAACATCATCATCATTGTCCAGGGCAGCAAATTTATTAATGCTGGAACAACTCGGGCCGTCATTTATTTGTTTTTGTTTTTTTGGAGTGTTATTTATCGCTTTAGTCTTTTTGCGTTTTGTTGTTATAACTTGCCAGTTAAGCAAATTATCATCACCATCACTTTCAGACACCATAATAGTGTTGTTACACTTAACCGTTATATTTTCAACGAGATTTAATTTTTATTTATTTAGAAGGCAAAAGTATTAAAATATTTTTATATATTTGTTTTTGTAAAAATTAAGGAAAAAAAATAAAATAAAGAGAAAAGTCACACACGAAGTACTCAGAATACGTCTGTTTACTTAGAATAATCAATCGCGACTCGAACTGCACCTAGACCTTAAATTTGTTTTCTGCATTTCATTTGACATTTCTCAATCTCAAACTTACTCAATTTGATCCGTGGAAAAATACGCAAATGAGCAACGCTTTAAAGTTATTCAGGTTTTTTATGAAAATGAGCGTTCAAATCAAAATGCATTTTGTGCACTTTGTAATTCTTTTGGTCAACATAATCGTTCAAATTCGTCCACAATCAGGAGGATTGTAAAAAATATTTAAATTTCTGCAAAACAGGTCTGTATAAAATGTTAAAAAATCTGTGAATGCCTTCTTAGTTCGTTGAATGGGAACCATTGCTGTTTTTTACGATAGTGTGGCAAAAGAGCAGTTAACCTCGACTCATCATCATGCCCAACAATTGAGCATCAACATTGTCACTGAAAATTTGGGCCATCAGATAGAGGAGTGGCAACAAGGATGGGGGCCATTTGGCCTATATTTTGTTATATACATAATTGAACCATACAAATATTATCATTACAAAAAGGAAAGGTTAATAATTTCTTAAATAACTTGTGTTTTATTTAAAATCAACATCGGGCCTTAAAATTTAACCACCCTTAATAACTTCGATATGCTAGTAAAATGTTTTCATAAATTTAGTATTTTAGTGAAAGTGGGCGTTCAAGTAGGCGTGTCAATAAAGTACAACTTAGATATTTCAATATAGTAATTTATTTTCCCAAAAACTTTGTCAATAGGGAAATTACATGAATTTAAGATAAACCGTTATATGGGAGGTAGGCGTTAAAGTGGGCGTGTCACGTAGCAAATTTCATCATCATTCCTCTAATTTTGTCGGTTTTATTAGCTTTTAAATTTCACTAACGGTAGATAACGTGAAAAGTGGGCGTTATAGTAGGCGTGTCAAAGTTGTTTTTGCTAATGAGTACAACTTCGATGTTTCAATAAAGTCTTTTATTATTCCAAAATCTTTATTATTAGAGAAATTATATAAATTTTAGGTAAAGCGTTATATGGGAGGTGGGCGTAAAAGTGGGTGTGGCACCTTAATTTTCTGGCACAGTAATGACATTGACTAGAAGGATATACGTAGCAAATTTTATCATCATACCTCTAGTTTTGTCGGTTTTATGAGCTTTTAAATTTCATTAACGGTAGATAACGTGAAAAGTGGGCGTTATAGTAGGCGAGTCAAAGTTGTTTTTGCTAATGAATATATCTTAGATGTTTCAATATAGTCCTTTATTATTCCAAAATCTTTATTCATAGAGAAATTATATGGATTTTGGTTGAAACGTTATATGGGAGGTGGGCGTAAAAGTGGGTGAGATATTGTTTTGACTCGAGAAATATATATTCGAAGTTTCATGACTGTATGTTAATGCGTTTGGACACAATTCCATTTTATTCCATGTTCGAAGGACACGGTTTTTTCGACAGACTCTTGCATTACGAGCTATAACTCTCTTTCTAACATTCCGATTTCGCCCATTTTCAATACCAAACAAACCTTGTCTATAAGAAAGATTCTGGCAAATTTGAGCCCCCTAGCTTTTTCGGTGCGACCTCTATCGTGCTTTCAACAGATGGACAGACGGACGGACATAGCTAGATCGTCATCAAATCAAACCCTGATTCAGAATATATATACTTTATGGGGTCTAAAATGGATATTTCGATGTGTTAAAAACGAAATGGCAAAATGAATATACCCCCACCAAAAAGTAGCTTAAGCTGTCCATGCTCTTTCTTCTACATCATTCAATTTCATTTTAAAAACCTCGTCCATATAAGATGTCGTATTTGTGGACCTACAAATATGCCTTCTTTTACCTTAGCATCTCTGGTTCTAGAAAATTTGCTCTTAATGTGTAGAGAATCTTCACCGTCCTTGTTCATTGCTTTGACAAAATTTTTCATTACGCCTAGCTTGGTAAGAATAGGAGGCAAAAGAGTTTGTTCTTTTTGATTTAAAGGCTCTTCTGCTACATTTTTTTTTCTGGAATAAAATTTACTCTTTTCGGCCAAATTTTAGCATTGTAGTGTTTTCCTTTCGTGCGGCTATCCCATTCACATAAGAAGCAATTAAACTTATTATATCCACTTTTCAATCCATTTAACATTGCTACGACTTTCAAATCTGCACATACGTTCCATGAGTAATGTGAATATTATTTTTTTGTAGTATCATCTTTATGCTCCAATAGTTTTCTTTCATTGTGAAGAAAAACATCTTTCAAAATTGTCTTGGATGAATCAATAAAAAGCCGCCAATCCTCAGATTTATGACTGAAACACAGTTGTCGCAAAATTCCAAACCTTCCTCTCTGCTGAAATAACTCAAAAAAGGTTGTTCTTTATTTCAAAAGTACGAGACGTTAACGTCCTTTTGCACCAAATTCCATTCTCTTAATTGGGATGCAAGAAGCTCAGACTTATTTTTTGAGAGCCCTTATTTACGAACTAAGTTATTCATATCAGTTTAATTCGGTAAATAAGGTTTACTCATTGGACTTCCAAATGAATGCGAAGAAACACCCATGCTGGCGTAAGTGGATTCAGTTGCTGCAAAAACCCCATCTTCTTCATCGTCTGTAGGAGGTACCTCCATTTACTTGTAAACTGGTCGTTTGACGCATGTATTTGTTTATATAACTTTATTTTTGGTTTTTTTCGTAAACCCACGTGTGTTAGTATGTAAAAGTAGCAATCATTTTGATGATTTTGTGGTTCACTCCAAATCGCTGCCTTCATAAACGGCAAAGACTTATGACTTCCTTTTACACAACCTCTATGGCAGCCAATTTTTATCATTGATAGGAAACCCAAAATAACAGTGATAAGCATTTTTAATCTTGGAAAGTATTGTCTCCCGTTGAGTACTTAAAGTTAGATCGCCACATAAGTACGTAACAAAATAAATTTGGAGATTTGTTACAAATCCTTGACATTTTGTAATATGATAGCGTTTTTGGATTCTTTAATTGCTTTATTTCTTTACACAATAACGAAGAACACTATAAGATCTATTTACTGTTGCCGATTTTAACCGCACGATATTAAAATTAAAAGTGACTCACTTATTGTCCATCAGCTTCTATACATACAATAAATTCTAGAATCTACCCTAATGTTCTTAATTTGAAATCACAGGTAATTGAAAAATACTTTTATAAATTTTATTTCCAAGAACTATGCACCTAACGAAATGTTACATATATCATATGTAAGGCTGGTTGCTTTACAATATCGGGTACCTGCGGTAAATTGACAATAAAATCTACATTTTTTAACTGATTTTTATGGTTTATAGCTTTTTTTATTTTTAAGATAAGTAGATCTCAGAAGAAGGTTTAAAATGTTGAATATTTGCTTTATATTTTTTGTAATTCCATTTTTAATTTGAAAAATATTACGAATTTTACACGAAAAAAATTTTTTTTCTCCATTAATTTTTGAATAATTCCAAAATGATAAGAGATAGAGAAAAATTTTATTTTCTAAGATAAATACAATTTTGTTACACATCTTCTGACTGGTTCTCGAGTTAGGATAAAATATGTCTCCGTACCTGGCTGCCATTATGATAACAGGTGATCTTAGGACCATCCCATCCAAGGCACTATTTTGAACTGGTTACCACCAGATATCCTGGCTAAGCAGTTGGCTGCGAACACCGCACTGAGGCTGAATGCCACAAGGGCATGGAAATATGTAAATTATTGACTTGCAAGGATTTTGGGTATAATCAATATTGCTTCTGCTATTGATTACAAGGTACCTAAACCAGTATTCGATCCGGGTTTCGTGACGAATATACCGGATAGATCTAAATACGACAACGGCGTCCGACCTCCGGCGAACGGTATCCAGATATTTACTGACGGATCGAAATCACATGCTGGAACTGGATGTGATATCTTTTCGATCCAGTTGGGCTTGGAATTTTCCCTGAGGCTACCAGATGATTGTAGCGCGATACAGGCCGAACTGATGGCTATTAAGACCGCCGCGGAACAGATTCAGTACAATGGAATATTTGGCAGGGATGTTTATATATTTACTGACAGCAAGGCGGCTATTAGATTCCTGGAGAATGTGTACAGCTCATCGATAATTGCCCAGGAATGCCGGGTGTCTCTTGGGGAGATAGCGATATATTCCACGGTTACCCTTGTGTGGGTTCCAGGACATGGGGATATTGATGGTAATAATAGAGCTGATGCACTTGCAAAAGCCGGTACCACCTTAGATTCAGCTGAATCCAGTTGTGCTTTGGGTATTCCCTTATCGAAGGGTAAGCAGCTAGTCTCACATCGTTTCTATTTGGATGCCAAGGAAAGATGTGTGAGAGAACCCACTTGCTTGGAGACCAGAAAGATCTGGCCTGACATGAATGTGCATAAAACGCAATATGCAATGGATATGCCCCAAATCCTCCTTAGGAACCTCATAGCGGTCATGACCGGACACTAGCCTATAGTTACACATGCCAAAAGGCTAAATATCCCTTACAAAGACTTCTGCAGAAGTTGCGATAACGAGGAAGAGGAGGAGACAACTGAACATCTTCTCTGTAATTGTCATGCATTCGGGGACCTGAGACACCAGATTCTAGGTCAGCGATCATCACAACGGGACACTCGAGGGACCCAAATGAGCTATGCCTTCGGACGGCTGCCGAAGCTAACCTAACCTATGTCTTTAATAATATCGAAAATAGAGTTGATATAACCAATTAGTCAGGATCCACAAATGTACAAATAAATTATTATAGCCATTTAGATAAAGTTTTTATCATAGGTTCGCGTCGATCTAGCAGTGGAATTGTGGTAAAATTATTAATAAAACTTAAAATGTAACCCAAATTAAAAATGAGGTATGTGTGTATGTATGTATATGAGTAGGTTTATTTACATAAAAAT
Source organism: Phyto melanocephala (assembly GCA_941918925.1). Taxonomy (NCBI): domain Eukaryota; kingdom Metazoa; phylum Arthropoda; class Insecta; order Diptera; family Rhinophoridae; genus Phyto; species Phyto melanocephala. The sequence goes on along the minus strand of OW799238.1, from coordinate 6,996,938 downwards.
ACATAGAATTTGTCTTTTGCTTGTTATTAAAAAATGTATCAATTTAATAAATAAATTGCTTCAAATATTTTAATTTTAACATTTTTTAAATTACGATTTCACTTTTTTGTTTGGTACAAAGTTCGATGACTTTATAACACACTTATGTTGGGCATGAATGCCATGAACTGGCAAACAGCGACAGTCTGTAACAATTTCGGTTTTAAAAAGTGTATCAGCTAGTGATGTGCTTATTTGGTTTAGAGCCTTCTTTTGATCTTGGAGTTTCAATTGCTCAAAGTTTTGAGTGGCAAATACCCAACCACCATTGTTTAAGACGAAATCTGTACCCATATCATTATGAAATTGCAGTTTAGCACGTTTTTTGGCATCTTTACCATCGAGGGTAGCGACTAAACGGGAGTTAAAGCCTATTTTAATGAACAAATATATTTGAACATTATAATATAATACAAATAAAAGAAATAATGTAAGTTTTACCTATCAATTTTTCGGTGGGAAAACCTTCTAATGACATACTCTTAACAGGGCCAATGACATGTAGTAAAGCAGCATCGAATTGAGTTACGGCGCCTATCAAGTGAGCTCGTACGAATTTTAGCTAGTATAATAAAGGTTATAATATATATTAATTTATAATTGATTTTTTTATATTTATGTATTATATATAAGGATTTTTTCGGCCGTTAAAATTGTACGTACCATATTATCATATTCTAAATTATTATTACGCACAGCAACTATACTCTTTGCAGCTCCGGCACGGAATGGATAATTCAATGCTAATCGGAATGCTAGTTCATCTGGTTGGGGGAAAATACTCTTAAAAATACCCTCTAATATATCGAACATATCAATTACTTTCTTCTCGGTAATCATTTGAGAAATGCTAGACTCAAAAACTGGTTTAGGTCCATTCAGTTTGATATTAGCTATGTTCCCTTGATAGTTAAGATTACCATTGTCACTAGTCAAAATGGCGGGGTAGCGTTGATTTCCACTATAGGCTACAACACCTATATGAACATCGGTAAAACCACGGCTCTTAAGTGTTTCACGCACATCAGTAATGACTGGAGCAACTAAATTTTGCATGACAGTCGGATTAACATCAACATCAACTACAAATACGATATCGGCTTTATTGGTCGGTACCTTGAGAGTAAATTCCTCACCGTATTCACGTTGACCAGCCTGACCTGCACATTTTAGGCAACGCTTTGGCAAATATATAAACAAATTCTCTAGTTTAACAGCCGAAGCATAGGCAGTGGCTATAGAGCAGGCAGCAGCTTCCTTGTCATTTTCAGCAGCATTCAGTACGGACTGATCACAAGCATGACGGTATGGTTTGGAGTCAACGAAAATATAACCAACAGCTAAAAATGATTCATAGCCAAAAAGCTCGCTACAAATTTCTGTACGTTCTCTAATAGTATTTGCACTATTTGTGTCAATAGTAGCTGGATTGCATTTGCCTAAACCATAGCCATTTACAAAGGTTGCTGTATCGCTCGTAACACTACCGTCAATCTGTACAAAGTCATCGTAGGGTTCGGCATTGCCATTTCCTAACAAACCGCGTGTTTTGCTGGTGTAAAAACCGTTAATGTTAATATGACAAACTTTTAAATCTGTGGTACACATTATGCGGACGCCATATTCAGAGACCATATAAACAGTATAGTAAAGACGCCAACTGTGCATACCATTTTCATGTTGCGGATATTCGACTGTATTTCCATTTAATTTCAACACACCTCCATCATTTATTTCCATAAATTGTCCTTCACGGTCTGTGAGGAAAATGGATTTCATTTTGCCGTTGTTGACCTGAGTAATAACGGTAAAGTTATTGTCAACTGAATCCTGGGCCAAAATGTATTTACAGTTACCCGTGAAGTATATATGTTGACCATCAAATGTAAACACATGTCGCCCCTCTGCTACATGTCCTTTGAGATCAAAATCATCGAAGAATATCCATGAGCTAAAACCTTCCTTTGTTAACCAGTTCTCCCAGTCTTCATTGATCAGGAAGTTGAACACACTGAAACGAAATGTTGAAAGTGCTACCAAATGATCAAACAATTCAGTTGATATTGGAGTCATTGCGAATAAGTCATTAAATGAGAAGCTGGTAATATTAGAACCAGTGGGAGCAATCACTTCTAGATTAGTCCATATAGAACGAATTGCTTTAACAAATAATTTTACCAATTCTTCTATAATTTTTTCATCATCCATTTGTTGGTGTTTAAGTTTGGCCAAAACATATTCTTGGACCTTTTGTATGAACTCACTGGTTTCGGATGAAAGTGGTATGACATGCATCTGCTCAAATATATTATTGATTAATTCAAATGATTTTTCTTCCAGTTGTAATTTTTGCAATTTTTCCCTGAATTCTGCTTGAATCATATTAAATGTGGGTAATTTGGCCCAATATTCTATCCACTCATTTATAAGATCTTCAACAGCTACAGATAATACCTTATAAAATTCTTGTAAAACTTCATTCAATGGTTTTAACCCTTCAGCAATAAGTTTTCCGTAGTTTTTCAATGCTGGTTCATATTCTTTAAGTACTTCTAAAATAGATTTGAATATGTTAGAATACATACTAAGAATTTCTAGGCGAAGTTCACGTGTTATTTTTTGAGTATTAGTTAAAAGTTCTTCCCAAGCTGGTATCAGCGTCTCCTTGACTAAAACTTGGAATTTTTCATGTAGAGTCACAAGTGACTGGTGCAATTTTTCATATATTTCAGTCCATGATTGTGTAAATTCAGCAGATAGTTTAGCAATTGCAACACAGATGTTTTGTCTACAAAAAGTTAATTATACAAATAATATTGTAAAGTAGTTTTATGGAAAAATTAAAAAAAAAAAATCTTACAGTGTCTCTGAAACATGTTTCATGGCTGGGTCAATTTCCAATTCATTGACGATTTCATTGATATTATTTCGATAACTGTTTTCCAATTGGCTGAAGTCTGGAAAACTGTTCTTTGATAATTGTACTTGTCGATCAGCGATTTGCTTAAGTTTTTCGAAACGTGTTTTGATGGCATTACTTGCCTTCGATTCTTGTTTCATTTCATTTTCAAGAACATTCTACAAAAACAAAGTTATAAAAATTGTAAAAAAAATAGTATACTTGTGTTTATTAACGCGACTTACCATAAATTCATTAATATTCTCGTCATTAACATTGTAACTCGTACGTAAGAAATTGGCTGTATCTAAACCTATGCGACCACTCATTAATTCCTTGTGTGCACCTTCAATTAGGTATTTGACCTCCTTCCCAATCTTAACTTCACTTTGAGCATTTAATAAGCCTTCACGGACCACATTAAGCTTGCCCATAGTCGGTTGAAGTTCAGCGTTAATATCAAGTGGTTGGCTACCGAAAGCTTGTATCTTTACATTTAATTTCGAATGTTTTTTTTGCTTGTTGTAATCTGCCAAAATCTTGAGTATTTCTTCACTAAGAGAATAAACGAGAAGTTCAGCATGTTCTTTGTTACCGAAAACATAGGCAGAAGCTTTCATATCAGAACTGCCAAGACTAATATCCGCACTAGAGCTAAACTCATATTTTTCTGTATTTAGACCAGTATGGCCATTAAGGGTATATTCAAATCCTAAACCAGAAGAGCGCACAGTTTGAGATGATGTGATATTAAAGCCGTTATTTAACTTAACGTTCTGAACTTGACTAGTAGCAATAATTCTTTGTTCTGACAATTTAAATATATCAAATAAAAATTCGGAGTTTACAAAATGTTGTTCGCGGTTCACATCTAACTTGCCGGAAACGGTAAGAGGACGTATCGTAGGATGTTCTAATTTTAGAAGTCCTTCAGCTTTGAATGTAAGGTGTTCTTGGCCTGTAATATCTGCTTGTGCCACGAATCTGGTCACGTCCTGAGGTTTGTTAATTTTATCGATAAAGAAAGTTAAAGTTTGTTCATAATGTCCAAATATTTGGCTGTTAATGGGGTATTTCTGGTGAGATTCTAATAAGATTTCACGTGATGGAAGCAGAAGTTGTACTTTGGCGTTATTGGGTTGGATATTAACCAATAAATTGTATTTTAGATTATTGTTCGAGTTTATACTTGAGTCTAACAAGTATTGGAACTTAAAACCTTCGCGCACGTTCTTTGATTGCAGTTCAAATTCATATGGGAAACCAATTTCACGCAAATCCAGAAGCAGCAATAGAGAATGAGTGGTTGATTCGTCTTTAGTTATGTCACTGGAAGCTAAGATTTGGACATTAGTACATTGCTTTTTTTCTTCACAAACGGAAACTTTAATGTTGAAGTCCTTGTTGGTTATTTTTAGAGTCGAAACGCCATTTTTGGGTCCAAAATTGCCATTAAAGTTGTACGAAAACCCGATCTCCTTATCAGTGGCCAATTCGTAAACTTGTTTCGTTAAGCGGAAATTAGTGTTTTGAGTTTTTCCCTTAAATCTTAGTTGTCCTTGTCCCTCCAAAATGTTTTTGTTATTTTCTTTTTTAAGAACACAAGTTGCGGATCCAGAAAATATTTCACCTTTAGCGTTTTTTAACAATAAGGACAAAGATTTACCTTGAGTTCGAATATCTAAATCGTAGTTGTACAGTTGAAGCTTTTGGGAATTCCATTTGGCAACAACATAAAAATCATCTATGGCATTATATGAAGCTTCACCATTAAAGGTAATATCTAAGTCAAAAATATTAGATAGTTCGGTGGTTAGTTTAGCCTTGCGACGGCCTAATATTTCGGTAATTGCTACAATATTAATAGGCGTTCCATTGGGAAAGGATGCAGCAACTCTCAATCCTTTCTTGTGATTTCCACGATACAAATTGGTATCTAGGCTATAAGGCTTTTCATTAAGGTTGCCAACCACATTTAAGTTATACGAGTCGAAATCTATTAATTTGCCTTTAATTTCTACTAAAAGGTTTCTAGCTCCTTCAAAGCTTGTTAACATAGTTAAACGATTTACTATAGTTTTTTCACCGTTATAGGAAAAGTCATTGGACGTCTTCACGAATGTATCTGAATATTTTACATTAAAGTCATATTGTACGGAACCAATGGCATTATCTTCTTTAAATGAGCCTTGCTGATCGCACTTATAGGTTCCTTCAATTTCTAATGGTGTTTTCATCTTATCAGTACTCAAATTCAGGTTGAAGGTGCTAGTTTTATATGAACTCTTAACGTCAGCATTTAATTTAATAAATTGTTCACTTCCGGCATTTTCATTTACAATTAAATTGAAGATATAATTTCCACCATGTGTCTCAGGATGTAGAAATTGGCCCTTAGTACCTAGTTCAAATGTTTTAAATGACGTATGTGGTATGTTTAAAATAGAGTGTAATTCATATTTTATAGCAGTGCTACGTTCACCTAAATCATAGCTTCCATTTACTTTGCCATTAACGATATCGCCATATTTTCCTTCAAAATTAAAAGCTGCATGACGGCTAGAATATTCATCAATGATTAATGCAATATCCAGTGGTAATTTTATTAGTGGTCCTTTTATGTTGCAACCAAAATCAATTATTTTATTTTGTCCTTTAGGTAATTTTTTTAAATGCCAATCAACTTCTAGAGTTTGACTTTCAAAGTTTGTATATGTTATATGTGATGCTGCTGAAAATTCTTTAGACTTAACATTAAACTTCTCTAGTTTTCCAGATATAATTAAAAAACGTTTTTTGCCATTATTTGGTAATTGATCTACCAATTCTGCTTCCACATTACCTTGTGCAATTCCATTTTTGTTATTTGTATTGACTTTCCGCTTAAAAGAGCCTGAAACTACACGCCCATTGGGACAAGTGGCTGCAAAGGAACCTTGTAACTCACCATTTAAACGCCAATCTCCCTTAATTACACCGTTAGCATCAAAAAGAACTTTTTTTTCTGCTATGTCTACAACATTTTTGGTATTAAACTTAAGTTTATCCACAAAATTTTCCGTTTTAACTTTTAGTTTTTTTTCACCGTCTAAAACAATATCAGCTTCAATATCATACTTGGGATATTGTACATGAAATTTAGAACTTAGCTCAATATTGTGTTTTAAATCAGTTTTAAGTGTATCAACTACTGCTGTTAATTCACCCTTACCGTTTTTGGCCATTTTTATGTCAACTTTAGCAGTAACAATATTCTTAACAATTACATTTACTTTACAAGAAGTAACTTTGTCTTGAGGGTGTTGAATATCTGCCATTACTTTTACAACTTCAGCATTATCGCGAGAAATTTTAAATTCAGTGTTGGTTTTTTCAGGTGCTCCGAGGACTTTTAAAATCCATTCATTTCGCTTATCCTTGCTTTTCATTTGAGTAGTACCTTGTAAATCTATATATATATCCTGGAGTGTATAGCGCTGACCCAATTCACCTTTTAGTGTTAAAGCCAATCCCCAGCTAGTAGTAAAAACATTATCCAAGACAAATCGATTACCTAAAACATCGCATTTTGATACCAAATCAACAAAATGTTGGTTTAGCTTAGCATTTACCGATAATTGGTGGTCATTAAGTGCTTTTTGATTACCGGCATATTTAAGGGCTATAGCAGCAACTTTTTTTCCTGAAGTGGCATCTACGTTAATTTCAAATTTCTTTTGACCCTCGGTTAGGCCATGCACCTTTAAAGATCCAACAATTTGTTGTCTATGTTTTACACTGACAAAAGAAGAAAATTTGCTGGAAGTAATAGGATTGGAGCCTTCTTGCTTAACATACTGGATTTCGTTAGTAGATGTTGCCTCCCATTTATCAAACATGCTTACAACTTCAACATTAACCAAGTTTTCACCAAGTATTACACTAGCTGAAGCACCATATATATTTTCGGGACTCTTTTCATCGTTAACGAACAAACCAGCAGCATATTTACCGGCAGACATCTCAAGGTTACTCTTGATAAAAATGATATCTTCATTTGCTGTCAGATGCAATTCTGTTGACAATGAGGATGGTGCCAAATTTGCAATGCCATTTAGTATGACGCGATCATTTTCCTTATTAGTAACCTGCAGGTTTTCAAAGTTTAGTCTACTTTGATCGCCAGATTTCTGCACTAGTACCCGGCCATCTAAACGATAACCATTAATTTCGTTGCTAGTGCCACCATTGGCATTTTGAATTTCAATAACGGGTGTGTATTCATTACCATTTTTAATAAAACCTAGTTTGCTTTTTTTAACATCCTTGTTTTGTTCATACTGAGTGTACCAAACTAATTCTTTGTCGTCATTGCTTAAACCTGCTTCAACAGCAAAGTGATGTCTGGTACTGTCCAAAGAAGCTCGGCCATAAGCACGGGGTTTCGTACCTATTTCAAATGTCAAAGAAGTATCATGTGATTCCTTGGACCCAGGGGTACTATAATCCAATTTCCATTGATGAACTCCGGACTGTTGGTTATTGTGATAACCCTTTAAGTTTAAACGACGTTCTGTCATTATGTATATGGCGAAATCGAAAGCTCCTGTTAAGCCGTGAACGTGTTTTAAATCACCAAAAGAACCCATTACACAGGGTGTAAAGCCCAAACTTTCAAACTGATTGTAACAGCTTTCAATAGAAGGACCATTGGAATCCGATTTTGAATTTTTAAGGGCGATTGATTGAATTGGCTTATCTTGTTCGGCAATATAGAAATCGTTTTGCATCTTCATATCTATTAGTTCAATTTTCTCACGGGGCAAGTCAACATTCATATCAAATGCAGCTCCCTCATGTGAAAGAGACACTTCTATTGTACTGCCAGTTGCTGAGTGCATGGTGAAAACGCTGCGTAAGCCAGATGAAAGGACAAGCGCATTAAAACCAATTTTAAGATTTACATTGGCATCAATGCTTGGAATACATTTTAATTTATATTTTGAATTTTCCCAATTGGACTGCATCAAACTTTCTACATCAATGCTTATGCCAAAATCCATTTTGTTAGCCATAAAACCATCAGAAGTTATCTCCAAAGGTATACCAAGACCAGTAGGATAAACAATTTCAGTATCCATGAAGAAATTATGAGAGGTGAACTCTTTATTGTAGTTGTTTAATTCTTTTTTAACCTTATCAAATGCTTCAGTAAACTCCTTGGCAATTTCATCAAAAGTACTGGGTATGTTATCGCCTAAACTGAGAAACATAATTTCTGAACCAAACAGTTTAAGTGAAAGATCCAGGTTGAGGTCGTTAGCATTCTTCGCTCCATACATTTTATATTTCTTTGCTAATTTAGAAGCATCGTCAGCAATAGAACGGCGCGAGCGGTGAACATTAGCTTCATCAACTCTGCCTAGGATTTCGCTTAAGTCCTTATTAACTAAGCCCTTGGGTCCCAAAAAGTATTCAAAAACATTTTCTAAATTCTCTTGACGTACACTAGCTTCCAAAATATTCATACTAATTCCAAATTCTTCGGCTTTAATATTAATGCGTGCCGACCGTGGTATGAAACCATTCTGTGAGTAGATTAGTTTATAATCAGTACTGGCACTCAAACCAAAAGCCTCCATCTTGTAAGATACTTCATTGTTAAAGCTATACCTTCTAAAATCCTTGGGAAACTTTTTTGTAATGCGTATGTTTCCCAAATGACGTCGTTGCTTTTCCTTGTTTTCATCCGTTGAGTCACGTATTGCTCTTAAGCTTGTTGTTATGAAGCCACCAACTTGATTAACAGTTTCACTATTTACAATTTCCGCAATTTGATTTGCCAATTTTCCAGAGGGACATTCAATGGCTGTTAAGTAGGCTTCAATGCGTAGTTCCGAGTCTTCGTTGCGATCAAACAACAGCTCCATTGCCTTTTTCTGCAACGTATCATCGCAGCTCGCTGCTGTGAATGCTTGCAACGCAGCAACACGTATCCGATTGGAACGACCCTGAGCAACACACTCAGTTAATGTAGAAGCAACACCACTAGCCAAATGATGAGTATTGCCAATTCCTTTCAAAACATAAATAATACGTTCTTCGTCCTTTTTCGTATTTACTTTACAGTGCTTTAAAGTATCAGTGAATTTTTTGGAAACAGTATCTACTTCTCCATTATTACAACCTTGACTTTCACAGTATTTTGAAACTAAGCTTCCGACAGCCAAGAAAACCTCTTTAATAGCATTTTGGTTTAGCAGAGTCTGCAACAAAATTTTCAAAATAAGAGTTTTAAAATAATGTTTAGCTAATTTGAACTTAATTTATACAAATGATATTATTGAACAGACGTTAAATGCATATGTATACAACAAAATAAAGTTATATAATGATTCTTTATATTTAGGTATAATTTATTAAGTTAACGAAGTCAAAATTTTCTACTACAAAAAACAATTTCTTACATTTTATAAAACCCATTACGAAACCAAATAATATTTTATTTAATAAAATCTACACTTCTGATAAAGTTATAAAGTGACCATGTTTTTTCATAAAATATTTTTGTCGAACATTACTGAATTACGCAATTAATGCAAGATTTGGATTTGTCGCCATATGTGCAGTAAAGTGTTAGCAACCCTAAAAAACAATTTGACAGCTGATAGCTTAGGGTTAGTAAAAATGGAGTAGAGTAGTAAAGAGATTAGATCCGTCGAAAACGTCAGACACACTGGGCGTTCAAAAACAAGCCGTTAAAATGTAAATTTTAAAGCAGTGCATGAAAGTGTCGGCGACAATCCAAGAATCAATCAGCAACGTGGACAAGAATTGCAAATTTCAAGAAGAGATCTGCGGCCGCCAAGCTTTCATTATTTTCAAAATACTGTTAAATAATGAAGACACGTGGTTCTATCGTATAACGTTAAATTTTTCTAACTAAAAACTATAAGCTGTTGATTTTTTTAGGGTTGCTACCGTTTTATTGAACAATTAGCGACAAATTCAATTTTCGTATTGTACATATGAAAGAAATTCTAAAAAATGGAAAAATAAAGAAATTTTGATATTTTACTGGTTTTAATTTTGTGACATAAAAATAATTTCACCAGAATTTATGCTTGAAAATACATTATAGAGCATAGAAATATTAGGATTTAGAATCTTAATATAGTTCAATACTAATGGTTAATGGCATCGATTAAGTACTATCCGTCTGTCCGATATAGGTATTAGAAATCAGCATAATCGCCCCATAACTTTCTGAAGGATGAGCAAATGAACACCACTGCCTCTATTTTTCCCCATATTTTTACCACAAAAATCAAAATTTTTTAGTCCTACGATCATTTATAGAGACGTTTGCTACTTTTGTAGATACAATATGTCTCTAGAGATATTCTTAACCTGGGGTTCTCAGCAAATTTTATTGCGTCCATAGAAATTGCGACGCTTAGATCGTAAATTGTCATAGGTGGCAATTTTTTGCGCAATAATTGTTGTGCTGATGCATCAGCAAGCATTGCCGCAATGAGCTGTCAAAATCGTTCCATTTTCTTGGAATTTTCAGTTTTTCTTTGCAGAAACAAAAAAATATTACAAAAATTTTCTAATAATAATTTAAAGTGAAATATTAAAAAAATAACACAAAAGCTTAAAAAAAATTAAATTTTATAAATAAATTACTTGTGTCATGTTCTCATGTAGGGTTGCCATTTCTATTTAAAAAGAGGACGCTAGCATAAAAAATGTAGGACATTTGCCCAAAAAAAGAGGACACTTTAAAAAAAAATTAAATTTGATAAAATTTACGACACCATTTAAAGTACGAAAAAACTTTATTTCCAAAATACAAACTGAACATATCATTTTGATTTAATGGTTGAAAATAAAAACAAAAAAACCAAAAAAAAAAAACAACAAAAATTCACTGCATTCATTATCGGGAATGTAGACTTTTAAAAATTTTACATATATTTTTTTCAACACTTCCAATTAGTGCCAATACATACATAACCATCGCATCTCTTCAAATATTTGTAAAACTCTAGGCAATCCATATAAAAATTATATACCCTTACTATATTTTTGTTCGAGACTTTTTTCTATATCTGGAAAACAAACTTTATGAAAAACACACAGCTGACAAGCAGTCCCCTTTGCCGAACTTTTTTAAAATAAAAGACAAGTTAAAATAGGCCACTTCGATAAATAGCGACAATTAAGGATAATAAAACTAATTTTGTACAAAGAGAAGTTTCAAAAATGGTCCTTTTTCAAAACTAATTTTACGAGAACCTAAATTTCTTTTTATACATTTTGTGACCAGTGATTTAAAGTTTAAATGTAAGAAAAAAACTTCAGAGAAGGTGCAAAAAGCCGGACAACCCCGGACATTTGCTAAAAAAGAAGTAGGACTGCTCCGGATGCCCTAAAAAAGAGGACGGTGTCCGGGGAAAAGAGGACGGATGGCAACCCTATTCTCATGTCATGTTATGTTCATGTTCTTAATAAAAATAGACATACTTAAGCAACAAAGTGCCAGTATTCTGCTGACGACAATACTATAAGCAACAAGTAAGAGCGCTATATTCGGCCGTGCCGAATCTTATATACCCTTCACAACGTGTAGTCATGCAATAACAGTAGTTTGTATCACCATTCATCTCATATGAAATACGTACATGCATATAAAAAATATACATATATAAAAACATCCCATTGTAAAATTATAAATTTACGTATGTATGTTAAAAAAAAAATAAAAAAAAAAAATTTAAAAAAAAAATTAAAAAAAAAATTAAAAAAAAAAATATTAAAAAAAAAATTTAAAAAAAATAATTAAAATATATATAATTAATATAAAACAAAAAAAAAATTAAAAAAAAAAATTAAAAAAAAAATAATAAAAATATAAATAATATATTAAATAAAAAATAAAAAAAAATAAAAAAAAAATTTAAAAAAAAAATTTTTTTGGCTCAGCTGGGATTCGATGCCACGTTTTTTCTAACCAGTATACACGTTTGTATGTATGTATGTTGTTGTTGTAATGTTGTTTTTGTGAAAAAAAAAATCGAGGTGGTCGTGGGTTTTTGCTCATATCTCAGTCGTTTATGTACCGATGTTTCTGATTTTCAATAGCGATCTACTCCCGAATATTTCTGATATTTTAATACCTCACCAGGGTCCCATCGATGTCGGGGGGCTTCAAAAAGTTGATTTCAACATACACACGGACAGACGGTCAGACGGACAGACTGACAGAGCTTAATCGACTTCCCCATTCATAAGCTTTCAGAAAATATATACTTTATGGGGTCGGAAATGAAAATTGTAGAAATTTCACACGGAATGACAAACCTATATATACCCTTTTTATACCCTTCACACAGTGAAAAAGGGTATATATAGGTTTGTCATTCCGTGTGAAATTTCTACAATTTTCATTTCCGACCCCATAAAGTATATATTTTCTGAAAGCTTATGAATAGGGGAGTCGATTAAGCCCTGTCAGTCTGTCCGTCTTACCATCTGACCGTCTGTCCGTGTGTATGTTAAAATCAACTTTTTGAAGCCCCCCGACATAGGTTGGACCCGGGTAAGGTATTAAAATATCAGAAATATTCGGGAGTAGATCGCTATTGAAAATCAGAAACATCGGTTCATAAACAACTGAGATATGAGCAAAAACCCACGACCACCTCGATTTTTTTTCACAAAAACAACATTACAACAACAACATACATACATACAAACGTGTATACTGGATAGAGAAAACGTGGCATCGAATCCCAACTGAGCCAAAAAAAAATTTTTTTTAATTTTTTTAAAAATTTTTTTTTAATTTTTTTTTTTATTTTTTATTTAATATATTATTTATATTTTTATTATTTTTTTTTAATTTTTTTTTTAATTTTTTTTTTTTTTTTTTTTTTTTTGTTTTATATATATTATATACATAATAATTTTTTTTTTTAAATTTTTTTTTAAATATTTTTTTTTTTAATTTTTTTAAAATTTTTCTTTTAATTTTTTTTTTTTTTTTGGTTTTTTAACATACATACGTGAATTTATAATTTTACATTGGGACGTTTTTATAGATGTATGTTTTTTATATGTATGTACGTATTTCATATGAGATGAATGGTGATACAAACCACTGTTATTGCATGACTACACGTTGTGAAGGGTATATAAGATTCGGCACGGCCGAATATAGCGCTCTTACTTGTTCACTGTGTGAAGGGTATAAAAATGGAATTAAAAAAATATAAGGCAAATATTCAATATTTTAAACTTTTTTCTGAGAGCTACTTATCTTGGAAATAAAAAAAGCCATAAACCATAAACGTCGGTTAAAAAATATAGATTTTATTGTCAATTTACCACAGGTTCCCAATATTGTAATGCAACCAGCCTTACATATGATATATGTAACATTTCGTTAGGTGAGCAGGTAATGGAACTAAAGTACAACTGTATTTTACATAGTTCTTGGAATTAATATTTATAACAGTATTTTTCAATTACCTATGATTTCAAATTAAGAACATTAGGGCAGATTCTGGTATTTATTGTATATATAGAAGCTAATGGGCAATAAGTAAGGCACTTTTAATTTGAATATCGTGCGGATCTTATAGTGTACTTTGTTATTGTGTAAAGAAATAAAGCAATTAAAGAATCCACAAACGCTTTCATATTACAAAATGTCAAGGATTTGTAACAAATCTCCAAATTTATTTTGTTACGTTTGTGGCAATCTAACTTTAAGTTCTCAACGGAAGACAATATGTTCCAAGATTAAAGATGCTTATCGCCGTTATTTTGGGTTCCTATCGATGATAGAGATAAAAATTGGCTGCCGAAAATATGTTGCAGTAGCTGTGGTAAGTCTTTAAGAGGTTGTTTAAAAGGAAGTCATAAGTCTTTATGAAGCCAGCGATTTGGAGTGAACCACAAAATCATCAAAATGATTGCTACTTTTGCCATACTAAAACACGTAGGTTTACGAAAAAAACAAAAAATAAAGTTTCATAGCCAAATACTTCATGCGTCAAACGACCAGTTTACCAGTTTACAAGTAAATTTTTACCTCCTACAGACGATGAAGAAGATGGGCTTTCTGCAGCAACTGAATACACTTACGCCAGCATGGGTGTTTCTTCGCATTCATTTGGAAGTTCGACGAGTAAACCTTATTTTCCGTATTAAACCGATATGAATAACTTAGTTCGTAAATTAGACTCTCAAAAAACAAGTCTGAGCTTCTTGCATCCCAATTAAAAGAATGGAATTTGGGGCAAAAGGACGTTAACATCTCGTACTTTCGAAATAAAAAACAACCTCTTTTGAGGTATTTCAGCAGAGAGGAAGGTTTGGTATTTTGTGATAATGCTGATGAACTTTTGCGACAACTGTGTTTCAGTCATAAATCTGAGGGTTGGCGGCTTTTTATTGATTCATCCAAGACAAGTTTGAAAGACATTTTATTTCGCAATGGCAACAAATTTCCATCGGTCCCACTGGCGTATGCAAGAAATATGAAAGAAAACTATTGTAGCATGAAGATGGTACTACAAACAATGTTTATATTCCCATTACTCATGGAACGTAAGTGCAGATTTGAAAGTCGTAGCAATGTTAAATGGATTGCAAAGTCGATATACCAAATTTTGTTGCTTCTTATGTGAATGGGATAGCCGCGCGAAAGAAAAACACTACAATGTTAAAATTTGGCCGAAAAGAGTAAATTTTATTCCAGGAGAAAAAAAATGCAGCAGAAGAGCCTTTAAATCAAACAGAACAAACTCTTCTGCCTTCTCTTCATAGAAAGCTAGACCCAATGAAAATTTTGTCAAAGCAATGAACAAGGACGGTGAAGGCTTTCTAAACATTTAGAGCAAATTTCCTAGAATCAGAGATACTAAGGTAAAAGAAGGCATATTTGTAGGTCCACAAATACGACAAATTATGAAGGACGAGGACTTTAGAACGAAATTAAATGATGTGGAAGAAAGAGCATGAACAGCTTAAGTTACTTTTTTATTTTAACAATGTTTCCTAAATAAAAATTAATAATTATTAACAAAAGTTTTGTGTTATTTAAAAAAAATAGGCTGTAAATATTTTAATTTTTTATTGTAATTTGAAGTTATCTACGGGTGATGACAGGGTGGGTGCTTTATGCGAGGCGTTGCTACAAAATTACAGTCTGGCAAATTTTTTTGCTTGTATTTGTTTTTGTTGTACGAAAATAGATAGAAGTAAAAAGTTGCCATTCATTGATGCTACAAGGCGCTTTAGTGCGCCCACTCTGACGTTGTTTGCTGCATTACACATATTTGGTCAATATTGGGTACCTACGGTAAATTTACAATAAAATCTACATTTTTTAACCGATTTTTATGGTTTATGGCTTTTTTTTATTTCCAAGATATATAGCTCTCAGAAAAAAGTTTAAAATGTGGAATACTTGTCTTATATTTTTATACCCTTCACACAGTGAAAAAGGGTATATATAGGTTTGTCATTCCGTGTGAAATTTCTACAATTTTCATTTCCGACCCCATAAAGTATATATTTTCTGAAAGCTTATGAATAGGGAAGTCGATTAAGCCCTGTCAGTCTGTCAGTCTGTCCGTCTGACCGTCTGTCCGTGTGTATGTTGAAATCAACTTTTTGAAGCCTCCCGACATAGGTTTGACCCGGGTAAGATATTAAAATATCAGAAATATTCGGGAGTAGATCGGTATTGAAAATCAGAAACATCGGTACATAAACAACTGAGATATGAGCAAAAACCCACGACCACCTCGATTTTCTTTTCACAAAAACAACATTACAACAACAACATACATACATACAAACGTGTATACTGGTTAGGGAAAACGTGGCATCGAATCCCAGCTGAGCCAAAAAAAATTTTTTTTAATTTTTTTAAAATTTTTTTTTTTTAATTTTTTTTTTATTTTTTTTTTATTTTTTATTTAATATGTTATATATATTTTTATTATTATTTTTTTTTAATTTTTTTTTTTTTTAATTTGTTTTTATTTTTTTTTTTTTTGTTTTATATATATTATATATGTATATAATAATTTTTTTTTTTAATTTTTTTTTTTAAATTTTTTTTTTATTTTTTTTTTTTTTTTGTTTTTTTTTAACATACATACGTGAATTTACTGTTATTGCATGACTACACGTTGTGAAGGGTATATAAGATTCGGCACGGCCGAATATAGCGCTTTTACTTGTTTTAAATTCTATTGTTAAATTGAAAAATATTACGAATTTTGCACGAAAAAATTTTTTTCTCCATTAATTTCTAAATAACTCCAAAACGATAAGAGATAGAGAAAGCTCTTATTCCATTAAAATAAATACAATTTTGTTACAAATGTTTGGGTGTTTTATTTTTGAAAATCGGATGACTGGTTCTCGAGTTAGGATGAAATAAGTCTCCGTACTTGACTAAATTAGGAAAAAAAATTTGCCACGCCCATAAAAAAAAATCCCGATCTGATGGAAAAAAACCGACAACGGATTTCAGCGCGTCAAAATCCATATAGTCCACATAGTTTTATTAAATGGGAAGACAAAAAATTATTTTTTGCAGAGCAGTGTAATTAAAAACCCTCTCAATATTGGTATCAAACAACTTAACCAGTGAAATACAATAAATAATAATAAAGTTAAAATCCAAGATGGCTTCCGAAATAAAATAGCGAATATTTGTATGGGTTAAAGATAGTAACTACGGCTATGCCTCTCAACCCGAACAAAATGGGTATCAAATGAAAGGGCTTGACCATTAGAATTAGGGTGATAGACTCGGTTTTACAACCGGCGGAAAATCCGGTTTTTATCTTCTTTTAACTGGCGGTTTTTCTAAATGTTGATTTTTTGAATATCGAATACACCGGTTTTTTATCCGAAAAAGCCGATTTTTTTATTTTTTAAAGTTTATTTTCATATATCTTTGTAACTAGTCGTACTATAGTATATTTAGAACGCTAAAAACTTCCAAAAATCAGAAAATAAAAACTATTAAATATTCTTCCATAATATTGTAAGAAATTTATTTGTTGTTTAAAAAACAAATGTAAAATAAGAAAAATAATTAAGCTTTAATATTATTTTTTTATAGGATATAAACCTAACGTTAAAAATTAAAGGTAATTGAAGCATAAAATTAGCTGATCGATCACTTTTAGGTAAAAAGTGTAGTTACAATAAATAATAACCAATAATCTCTCTTTCAGATCCTAATTTTAATTAATGACATTGAGTATCTGTCAACTTAAATTTCAATTAAACCATCAAACAAACTAGTTTATGTCTATATTTGTGTGTCTGTCAGGGGTATAAGAAAGAATTTTTAAAATAAAATGTTAAAGATTTTTCCCTAGCCTTTAAAATGTATTTCAGATTGCAGAAATAATTTCAAACAAAATACGTTAGTGCATATTAGTTAAAAAGATCTATTAAACATTTAAAAAATTTACAGAAGAATAACAGAATAACAGAACAGAATAACAGCCTTATAAGAAGTTTTATTTATTTATTTATTATTAATTTATTGTATTTATTTATTTTACTTGTAAAGAGTACCTATTGTCTTTAAATTCAACTAAACCAAATTAGTCAACTGCATTCATGTCAGTTATTGCGTTATTGCGTAATTGTGCAGCCAAACGTATATAAACTGTAAAAATTTCATATTTATAAATAAATTTAATTATAATCTTTTTTTACAATATTTTTTAATTTTTACTTTAAATATTATATTTTATATATTCGAACCGGTTAATCGGGTTTTTCTCAATTTTCGAAATAGCAACCGGTTTTTTTAAATTTCAAACTATTTGAAAACCGGTTTCTTAAAAAAGTCGAATAATCGATCACCCTTATTAGAATGTAGTGCAATATGAAAAAGTTCAAATCTAATATGGCTTCCTAAAAAAAAATTGCCAATATTTCTTTTTCTCAAGCTATCAACATGGGCATTAAATGAAAGGGCTTGGCTACTAGAGTACAGCTAGGCAGCTTTTGTGCAGCTCTCTTGGGTCCATCGTATTAATTCCTGTATAAAATAGAAAGATAAGCAGACCAGCCCAGAGTTTTGGCGAGTATCTAACGCGCAACCCACAAATTAGCAGATCATCACACTACTGACTAGTCCACCGGGAGACAGCTAACTATTTAAAAATTTAAAATCGAAGATGGCATCGGAAATAATAAAGCAAAATGGCATATAACATAGTAAGATAAGCTACGATATGGTTACCTTACCTAAATACATGATGGTGAAGGGTATAATCAGTTGGCACGGCTGAATATAGCATTCTTACTTTAATTATTTCTTGCGAACGAATTTATTAGGCTATAACATCTTTCTTTAAAATTTTTATGTATATGTTGGTTTCATCGCAGATATTTTCTTCTTTTAATGGCTTCGGTACTGGCCATTCCATCACATTGTTTCAGTTATTACTTAACCACTTATTTGCGACTTTACTAGCATGTTTCATTCTTTTGTTGGAAAACTTACGTCATCGTCATTTAATCCGAACTATATGGTTACATTACCACCATTAGTATTTCTGTACCCATACCATTATACTAAGGGGTGTCTCTAAATTAACAAACAATTTGAATTTGTCGCCATTTGTAAAGTAAAGTGTTGGCTACACTGAAAACATTTCGACAGCTAACAGTTTAGGGTAAATAAAAATAAAGCTTCACGTGATAGAAAAACGTTTTATCATTAAGCAATATTTTCAAATAATGAAAGCTTAGTGGACGAAGTTTACTGTACAGAGCCTCAAGAAATTTGCAATTGTGGTGTACGACGCCAAATTGGTGTCCCTGAATTATCACCGACACTCCCACTTACTGCATTGATATTGACGCACGCACATTCATGAGCATTTATAACTTTGCTACCGCAATCGTAAAAATTAAACCACCTTTTGTTTATTCCTTTTTTATACCCTTCACACAGTGAAAAAGGGTATATGTATATAGGTTTGTCATTTCGTGTGAAATTTCTACAATTTTCATTTCCGTCCCCATAAAGTATATATTTTCTGAAAGCTTATGAATAGGGAAGTCGGGTGAGGTATCAAAATATCAGAAATATTCGGGAGTAGATCGCTATTGAAAATCAGAAACATCGGTACATAAACAACTGAGATATGAGCAAAAACCCACGACCACCTCGATTTTTTTTCACAAAAACAACATTATAACAACAACATACATACATACATACAAACGTGTATACTGGTTAGAGAAAACGTGGCATCAAATCCCAGCTGAGCCAAAAAAAATTTTTTTTATATTTAAAAAATTTTTTTTTTAATTTTTTTTTTTAATTTTTTTTTTATTTTTTATTTAATATATTATTTTTTTTTATACCCTTCACACAGTGAAAAAGGGTATATATAGGTTTGTCATTCCGTGTGAAATTTCTACAATTTTCATTTCCGACCCCATAAAGTATATATTTTCTGAAAGCTTATGAATAGGGAAGTCGATTAAGCCCTGTCAGTCTGTCAGTCTGTCCGTCTGACCGTCTGTCCGTGTGTATGTTGAAATCAACTTTTTGAAGCCCCCCGACATAGGTTTGACCCGGGTAAGATATTAAAATATCAGAAATATTCGGGAGTAGATCGGTATTGAAAATCAGAAACATCGGTACATAAACAACTGAGATATGAGCAAAAACCCACGACCACCTCGATTTTCTTTTCACAAAAACAACATTACAACAACAACATACATACATACAAACGTGTATACTGGTTAGGGAAAACGTGGCATCGAATCCCAGCTGAGCCAAAAAAAATTTTTTTAAAATTTTTTTTTTTTTATTTTTTTTTTATTTTTTATTTAATATGTTATATATATTTTTATTATTATTTTTTTTTTAATTTTTTTTTTTTTAATTTGTTTTTATTTATTTTTTTTTTGTTTTATATATATTATATAAGTATGTATATAATAATTTTTTTAACATACATACGTGAATTTACTGTTATTGCATGACTACACGTTGTGAAGGGTATATAAGATTCGGCACGGCCGAATATAGCGCTTTTACTTGTTTTAAATTCTATTGTTAAATTGAAAAATATTACGAATTTTGCACGAAAAAATTTTTTTCTCCATTAATTTCTAAATAACTCCAAAACGATAAGAGATAGAGAAAACTTTTATTCCATTAAAATAAATACAATTTTGTTACAAATGTTTGGGTGTTTTATTTTTGAAAATCGGATGACTGGTTCTCGAGTTAGGATGAAATAAGTCTCCGTACTTGACTAAATTAGGAAAAAAAATTTGCCACGCCCATAAAAAAAAATCCCGATCTGATGGAAAAAAACCGACAACGGATTTCAGCGCGTCAAAATCCATATAGTCCACATAGTTTTATTAAATGGGAAGACAAAAAATGATTTTTTGCAGAGCAGTGTGATTAAAAACCCTCTCAATATTGGTATCAAACAACTTAACCAGTGAAATACAATAAATAATAATAAAGTTAAAATCCAAGATGGCTTCCGAAATAAAATAGCGAATATTTGTATGGGTTAAAGATAGTAACTACGGCTATGCCTCTCAACCCGAACAAAATGGGTATCAAATGAAAGGGCTTGACCATTAGAATTAGGGTGATAGACTCGGTTTTACAACCGGCGGAAAATCCGGTTTTTATCTTCTTTTAACTGGCGGTTTTTCTAAATGTTGATTTTTTGAATATCGAATACACCGGTTTTTTATCCGAAAAAGCCGGTTTTTTTATTTTTTAAAGTTTATTTTCATATATCTTTGTAACTAGTCGTACTATAGTATATTTAGAACGCTAAAAACTTCCAAAAATCAGAAAATAAAAACTATTAAATATTCTTCCATAATATTGTAAGAAATTTATTTGTTGTTTAAAAAACAAATGTAAAATAAGAAAAATAATTAAGCTTTAATATTATTTTTTTATAGGATATAAACCTAACGTTAAAAATTAAAGGTAATTGAAGCATAAAATTAGCTGATCGATCACTTTTAGGTAAAAAGTGTAGTTACAATAAATAATAACCAATAATCTCTCTTTCAGATCCTAATTTTAATTAATGACATTGAGTATCTGTCAACTTAAATTTCAATTAAACCATCAAACAAACTAGTTTATGTCTATATTTGTGTGTCTGTCAGGGGTATAAGAAAGAATTTTTAAAATAAAATGTTAAAGATTTTTCCCTAGCCTTTAAAATGTATTTCAAATTGCAGAAATAATTTCAAACAAAATACGTTAGTGCATATTAGTTAAAAAGATCTATTAAACATTTAAAAAATTTACAGAAGAATAACAGAATAACAGAACAGAATAACAGCCTTATAAGAAGTTTTATTTATTTATTTATTATTAATTTATTGTATTTATTTATTTTACTTGTAAAGAGTACCTATTGTCTTTAAATTTAACTAAACCAAATTAGTCAACTGCATTCATGTCAGTTATTGCGTTATTGCGTAATTGTGCAGCCAAACGTATATAAACTGTAAAAATTTCATATTTATAAATAAATTTAATTATAATCTTTTTTTACAATATTTTTTAATTTTTACTTTAAATATTATATTTTATATATTCGAACCGGTTAATCGGGTTTTTCTCAATTTTCGAAATAGCAACCGGTTTTTTTAAATTTTAAATTTCAAACTATTTGAAAACCGGTTTCTTAAAAAAGTCGAATAATCGATCACCCTTATTAGAATGTAGTGCAATATGAAAAAGTTCAAATCTAATATGGCTTCCTAAAAAAAAATTGCCAATATTTCTTTTTCTCAAGCTATCAACATGGGCATTAAATGAAAGGGCTTGGCTACTAGAGTACAGCTAGGTTAGGTTAGGTAGAACAGGCAGCTTTTGTGCAGCTCTCTTGGGTCCATCGTATTAATTCCTGTATAAAATAGAAAGATAAGCAGACCAGCCCAGAGTTTTGGCGAGTATCTAACGCGCAACCCACAAATTAGCAGATCATCACACTACTGACTAGTCCACCGGGAGACAGCTAACTATTTAAAAATTTAAAATCGAAGATGGCATCGGAAATAATAAAGCAAAATGGCATATAACATAGTAAGATAAGCTACGATATGGTTACCTTACCTAAATACATGATGGTGAAGGGTATAATCAGTTGGCACGGCTGAATATAGCATTCTTACTTTAATTATTTCTTGCGAACGAATTTATTAGGCTATAACATCTTTCTTTAAAATTTTTATGTATATGTTGGTTTCATCGCAGATATTTTCTTCTTTTGATGGCTTCGGTACTGGCCATTCCATCACATTGTTTCAGTTATTACTTAACCACTTATTTGCGACTTTACTAGCATGTTTCATTCTTTTGTTGGAAAACTTACGTCATCGTCATTTAATCCGAACTATATGGTTACATTACCACCATTAGTATTTCTGTACCCATACCATTATACTAAGGGGTGTCTCTAAATTAACAAACAATTTGAATTTGTCGCCATTTGTAAAGTAAAGTGTTGGCTACACTGAAAACATTTCGACAGCTAACAGTTTAGGGTAAATAAAAATAAAGCTTCACGTGATAGAAAAACGTTTTATCATTAAGCAATATTTTCAAATAATGAAAGCTTAGTGGACGAAGTTTACTGTACAGAGCCTCAAGAAATTTGCAATTGTGGTGTACGACGCCAAATTGGTGTCCCTGAATTATCACCGACACTCCCACTTACTGCATTAATATTGACGCACGCACATTCATGAGCATTTATAACTTTGCTACCGCAATCGTAAAAATTAAACCACCTTTTGTTTATTCCTTTTTTATACCCTTCACACAGTGAAAAAGGGTATATATAGGTTTGTCATTCCGTGTGAAATTTCTACAATTTTCATTTCCGACCCCATAAAGTATATATTTTCTGAAAGCTTATGAATAGGGAAGTCGGGTGAGGTATCAAAATATCAGAAATATTCGGGAGTAGATCGCTATTGAAAATCAGAAACATCGGTACATAAACAACTGAGATATGAGCAAAAACCCACGACCACCTCGATTTTTTTTCACAAAAACAACATTATAACAACAACATACATACATACAAACGTGTATACTGGTTAGAGAAAACGTGGCATCAAATCCCAGCTGAGCCAAAAAAAATTTTTTTTATATTTAAAAAAATTTTTTTTTTAATTTTTTTTTTTTATTTTTTATTTAATATATTATTTATATTTTTATTATTTTTTTTTATACCCTTCACACAGTGAAAAAGGGTATATATAGGTTTGTCATTCCGTGTGAAATTTCTACAATTTTCATTTCCGACCCCATAAAGTATATATTTTCTGAAAGCTTATGAATAGGGAAGTCGATTAAGCCCTGTCAGTCTGTCCGTCTGACCGTCTGTCCGTGTGTATGTTGAAATCAACTTTTTGAAGCCCCCCGACATAGGTTTGACCCGGGTAAGATATTAAAATATCAGAAATATTCGGGAGTAGATCGGTATTGAAAATCAGAAACATCGGTACATAAACAACTGAGATATGAGCAAAAACCCACGACCACCTCGATTTTCTTTTCACAAAAACAACATTACAACAACAACATACATACATACAAACGTGTATACTGGTTAGGGAAAACGTGGCATCGAATCCCAGCTGAGCCAAAAAAAATTTTTTTTTAATTTTTTTAAAATTTTTTTTTTTTTATTTTTTTTTTATTTTTTATTTAATATGTTATATATATTTTTATTATTATTTTTTTTTTAATTTTTTTTTTTTTTTAATTTGTTTTTATTTTTTTTTTTTTGTTTTATATATATTATATATGTATATAATAATTTTTTTTTTTAATTTTTTTTTTAATTTTTTTTTTTTAAATTTTTTTTTTATTTTTTTTTTTTTTTTTTTTTTTTTTTAACATACATACGTGAATTTACTGTTATTGCATGACTACACGTTGTGAAGGGTATATAAGATTCGGCACGGCCGAATATAGCGCTTTTACTTGTTTTAAATTCTATTGTTAAATTGAAAAATATTACGAATTTTGCACGAAAAAATTTGTTTCTCCATTAATTTCTAAATAACTCCAAAACGATAAGAGATAGAGAAAACTTTTATTCCATTAAAATAAATACAATTTTGTTACAAATGTTTGGGTGTTTTATTTTTGCAAATCGGATGACTGGTTCTCGAGTTAGGATGAAATAAGTCTCCGTACTTGACTAAATTAGGAAAAAAAATTTGCCACGCCCATAAAAAAAAATCCCGATCTGATGGAAAAAAACCGACAACGGATTTCAGCGCGTCAAAATCCATATAGTCCACATAGTTTTATTAAATGGGAAGACAAAAAATGATTTTTTGCAGAGCAGTGTAATTAAAAACCCTCTCAATATTGGTATCAAACAACTTAACCAGTGAAATACAATAAATAATAATAAAGTTAAAATCCAAGATGGCTTCCGAAATAAAATAGCGAATATTTGTATGGGTTAAAGATAGTAACTACGGCTATGCCTCTCAACCCGAACAAAATGGGTATCAAATGAAAGGGCTTGACCATTAGAATTAGGGTGATAGACTCGGTTTTACAACCGGCGGAAAATCCGGTTTTTATCTTCTTTTAACTGGCGGTTTTTCTAAATGTTGATTTTTTGAATATTGAATACACCGGTTTTTTATCCGAAAAAGCCGGTTTTTTTATTTTTTAAAGTTTATTTTCATATATCTTTGTAACTAGTCGTACTATAGTATATTTAGAACGCTAAAAACTTCCAAAAATCAGAAAATAAAAACTATTAAATATTCTTCCATAATATTGTAAGAAATTTATTTGTTGTTTAAAAAACAAATGTAAAATAAGAAAAATAATTAAGCTTTAATATTATTTTTTTATAGGATATAAACCTAACGTTAAAAATTAAAGGTAATTGAAGCATAAAATTAGCTGATCGATCACTTTTAGGTAAAAAGTGTAGTTACAATAAATAATAACCAATAATCTCTCTTTCAGATCCTAATTTTAATTAATGACATTGAGTATCTGTCAACTTAAATTTCAATTAAACCATCAAACAAACTAGTTTATGTCTATATTTGTGTGTCTGTCAGGGGTATAAGAAAGAATTTTTAAAATAAAATGTTAAAGATTTTTCCCTAGCCTTTAAAATGTATTTCAAATTGCAGAAATAATTTCAAACAAAATACGTTAGTGCATATTAGTTAAAAAGATCTATTAAACATTTAAAAAATTTACAGAAGAATAACAGAATAACAGAACAGAATAACAGCCTTATAAGAAGTTTTATTTATTTATTTATTATTAATTTATTGTATTTATTTATTTTACTTGTAAAGAGTACCTATTGTCTTTAAATTTAACTAAACCAAATTAGTCAACTGCATTCATGTCAGTTATTGCGTTATTGCGTAATTGTGCAGCCAAACGTATATAAACTGTAAAAATTTCATATTTATAAATAAATTTAATTATAATCTTTTTTTACGATATTTTTTAATTTTTACTTTAAATATTATATTTTTATATATTCGAACCGGTTAATCGGGTTTTTCTCAATTTTCGAAATAGCAACCGGTTTTTTTAAATTTCAAACTATTTGAAAACCGGTTTCTTAAAAAAGTCGAATAATCGATCACCCTTATTAGAATGTAGTGCAATATGAAAAAGTTCAAATCTAATATGGCTGCCTAAAAAAAAATTGCCAATATTTCTTTTTCTCAAGCTATCAACATGGGCATTAAATGAAAGGGCTTGGCTACTAGAGTACAGCTAGGTTAGGTTAGGTAGAACAGGCAGCTTTTGTGCAGCTCTCTTGGGTCCATCGTATTAATTCCTGTATAAAATAGAAAGATAAGCAGACCAGCCCAGAGTTTTGGCGAGTATCTAACGCGCAACCCACAAATTAGCAGATCATCACACTACTGACTAGTCCACCGGGAGACAGCTAACTATTTAAAAATTTAAAATCGAAGATGGCATCGGAAATAATAAAGCAAAATGGCATATAACATAGTAAGATAAGCTACGATATGGTTACCTTACCTAAATACATGATGGTGAAGGGTATAATCAGTTGGCACGGCTGAATATAGCATTCTTACTTTAATTATTTCTTGCGAACGAATTTATTAGGCTATAACATCTTTCTTTAAAATTTTTATGTATATGTTGGTTTCATCGCAGATATTTTCTTCTTTTAATGGCTTCGGTACTGGCCATTCCATCACATTGTTTTAGTTATTACTTAACCACTTATTTGCGACTTTACTAGCATGTTTCATTCTTTTGTTGGAAAACTTACGTCATCGTCATTTAATCCGAACTATATGGTTACATTACCACCATTAGTATTTCTGTACCCATACCATTATACTAAGGGGTGTCTCTAAATTAACAAACAATTTGAATTTGTCGCCATTTGTAAAGTAAAGTGTTGGCTACACTGAAAACATTTCGACAGCTAACAGTTTAGGGTAAATAAAAATAAAGCTTCACGTGATAGAAAAACGTTTTATCATTAAGCAATATTTTCAAATAATGAAAGCTTAGTGGACGAAGTTTACTGTACAGAGCCTCAAGAAATTTGCAATTGTGGTGTACGACGCCAAATTGGTGTCCCTGAATTATCACCGACACTCCCACTTACTGCATTGATATTGACGCACGCACATTCATGAGCATTTATAACTTTGCTACCGCAATCGTAAAAATTAAACCACCTTTTGTTTATTCCTTTTTTATACCCTTCACACAGTGAAAAAGGGTATATATAGGTTTGTCATTCCGTGTGAAATTTCTACAATTTTCATTTCCGACCCCATAAAGTATGTATTTTCTGAAAGCTTATGAATAGGGAAGTCGGGTGAGGTATCAAAATATCAGAAATATTCGGGAGTAGATCGCTATTGAAAATCAGAAACATCGGTACATAAACAACTGAGATATGAGCAAAAACCCACGACCACCTCGATTTTTTTTCACAAAAACAACATTACAACAACAACATACATACATACAAACGTGTATACTGGTTAGAGAAAACGTGGCATCAAATCCCAGCTGAGCCAAAAAAAATTTTTTTTATATTTAAAAAATTTTTTTAATTTTTTTTTTTAATTTTTTTTTTTTTATTTTTAATATATTATTTATATTTTTATTATTTTTTTTTATACCCTTCACACAGTGAAAAAGGGTATATATAGGTTTGTCATTCCATGTGAAATTTCTACAATTTTCATTTCCGACCCCATAAAGTATATATTTTCTGAAAGCTTATGAATAGGGAAGTCGATTAAGCCCTGTCAGTCTGTCCGTCTGACCGTCTGTCCGTGTGTATGTTGAAATCAACTTTTTGAAGCCCCCCGACATAGGTTGGACCCGGGTAAGGTATTAAAATATCAGAAATATTCGGGAGTAGATCGGTATTGAAAATCAGAAACATCGGTACATAAACAACTGAGATATGAGCAAAAACCCACGACCACCTCGATTTTCTTTTCACAAAAACAACATTACAACAACAACATACATACATACAAACGTGTATACTGGTTAGAGAAAACGTGGCATCAAATCCCAGCTGAGCCAAAAAAATTTTTTTTTTCATTTTTTTTTAATTTTTTTTTAATTTTTTTTTAATTTTTTTTTTATTTTTTATTTAATATATTATATATATTTTTATTATTATTTTTTTTTAATTTTTTTTTTTTTTATTTTTTTTTTTGTTTTATATTATATATGTACTTATATAATAATTTTTTTTTTTAATTTTTTTTTTAAATTTTTTTTTTTTAATTTTTTTATTTTTTTTTTTTTTTGTTTTTTTTAACATACATACGTACTTATATAATAATTTTTTTTTTAGTTTTTTTTTAAATTTTTTTTTTTTAATTTTTTTTTTTTTTTTTTTTTTTTTTTGTTTTTTTTAACATACATACGTGAATTTACTGTTATTGCATGACTACACGTTGTGAAGGGTATATAAGATTCGGCACGGCCGAATATAGCGCTTTTACTTGTTTTAATTTTTTTTTTATTTTTTTTTTTGTTTTATATTAATTATATATATTTTAATTATTTTTTTTAAATTTTATTTTTTAAATTTTTTTTTAAATTTTTTTTTTTAAATTTTTTTTTCATTTTTTTTTTATTTTTTTTTTTTAACATACATACGTAAATTTATAATTTTACAATGGGATGTTTTTATATATGTATATTTTTTATATGTATGTACGTATTTCATATGAGATGAATGGTGATACAAACTACTGTTATTGCATGACTACACGTTGTGAAGGGTATATAAGATTCGGCACGGCCGAATATAGCGCTCTTACTTGTTTATTCTGTGTATCACAAACATGTCAAAAAGGTTTTTTTACCAAACTATTTTTCTAGGAAAAAAACACTAACTACTCAATTTTATGTAAATCAAACAAGAAAACTAAAATTTTGTGAAAATGAGCTAGATCTTATTTTGTTGCTATTACATGTGGCTTTGCGATTAAGTAATAAATTTGAAAACTTTTTACCGTTTTCGATTCTTCATAATTTTTTGAAAACAAAAAAAATTGATATTTTCAGGTAAAAATATATTTTTTGCTTTATTTTTTTATTATAACTCAAAACGCAATATATAAACGGATAAAGGCTAAGTAAATCTATATTTTTCTAAGTTTTTATACCCGCCTCCAAAAAAATGGGGGGGTATATTCATTTTGTCATTCCGTTTGTAACACATCGAAATATCCATTTTGGACCCCATAAAGTATATATATTCTGAATCGGGGTTTGATTTTATGACGATCTATCTATGTCTGTCCGTCTGTTGAAAGCACGATAAAGAACGCACCGAAAAAGCTAGGGGGCTCAAATTTCACCAGAATATTTCTTATAGACAAGGTTTGTTTGGTATTGAAAATGGGCTAGGAAGAGAGTTATAGCTCGTAAAGCAGGAGTAGGTCGAAAAAACCGTGTCCTTCGAACATCGAATAAAATGGAATTGTGTCCAAACGTATTAACGCAGAGTCATGAAACTTCGAATATATTTCCTGAGTAAAAGCAATATCTTTTCCCGAAAATTGCCTAAATCTGATGCACAATATATTTTTCGGTTTATTTAAAAAAAAAGCAACAAAATTGGATGTACGACTCTGAAATTTTGCACACATGGCTTTTTAGTCAAACGCTTTGTTTAAACGGAAAATAAATGTGACACGCTTACTTTTACGCCCACCTCCCATATAACGTCTTACCTCAAATTCATATAACTTCTCTACGAATAAAGATTTTAGAATAATAAAGGACTATATTGAAACATCTAAGTTACATTCATTATTAAAAATAATTTCGACACGCCTACTCTTACGCCCACTTTTCACGTTATCCACTGTTAATGAAATTCAAAAGCTCATAAAACCGAAAAAATTAGATCTACGATAATGAAATTTGCTACAGATATCCTTCAGTCAATGTCATTTTTATGCCGGAAAATTTAGGTGACACGCCCACTTTAACGCCTACCTCCCATATAACGTTATATCTAAAATTCATATAATTTCTCTATGAATAAAGATTTTGGAAGTATAAAGGACTATATTCAAACATCTAAGTTGCATTCATTAGTAGAAACAACTTCAACACGCCTACTTAAACGCCCACTTTCATTGAAAGACTAAATTTACGAAAACATTTTACTAGCATATCGAAGTTATACAAAGAAAGTGATACATATTTTAGTATAAAGAGATTATTGCATAGCGATTACTGTTAATAACAAACAAATACATTTTGTACTATAAATTGGGTTATTTCCCGGGAATTTGAGTTATTTAATCTTCTGGATTTCCCGGGATTATTTTCGGGATCTCGGGAAATTAAAAAGATGGCTACGATTCGAAAGCAGATGTTTATATTGAAATTGAATTGTAATGATTTTATTTTTGATCTCATAGCTGAAGTACCTGTATTTTTGTTTTTTTGTGCTCATATGTATTTGATCTCGTATCTAGAGAATAATATTTTTTCAATAAAAAATATTTTTACTCAATTTATATATTATAAATTCAAGTTTCTTTATTAATTTTTGTAGTTTTGAAGTGTTTCTTTTACATTATAAACTATTTTATGCTTTTTAGTAAAAAAATTTTTTTTATTAAAAACAAATTTACTTTTTATTTGTTTTGCTGCGGGATTCCGGGATATTAAAATTAAATCTCGCATTTCCGGGAAAAAAAAATTTTCGGGAAAAAAACCCTAGCTACAAAAGATCGGTAAACTGGTGGTGGGCATAAAAGATTCGGCAAATCCGAATATAGTGCTCTTACTTGTTTTTAATAATATCGGACTAACCGTTTTTGAATTAATATTGATTATGTGGAGAAGAGTTTAAAAAAATCTTGAATTTTACCTAAACATTTAAAAAAAAATACCCATAGAATTGAATAATTTAACCATTTTTGACTAAGGTATCCATGATGCATCAAATCTATATATTGGTTATCCAGACTTTTTTTGCTGTTGATCTGTTTTATATATAAAAAATCAAATACTCCATTATTTCATGGCGATCCTGCCAATTTAAATAATAAAGGGAAAAATTCGTCCCGATCAACGACAACATCATTCGTTACGTTAAATATTCATCCAGCTACGGCTGCCTACAGAGCAAAGTAAAATCCACCACCAAACACCACAACCTGTTTGTTAAGAGAATTTTCATGAAATTTAACCACTAAATAGTGTAAGGTAGCAGTATCATTTGATTAAAGTGTGAAAAAAATTATATATTAATGTTTCAAGAAAACATAATATTAATTACATTTTAATAGTTTTGTAAAAGAAATTTAAAATAACTTGAAACATTTTTTACTTTAAAAGAATATTTTAATTATTGCATCTTGTTTATCAGAGTTTATTAAACTCGGCCGTGCCGAATCTTATATACCCTTCACAACGTGTAGTCATGCAATAACAATTGTTTGTATCACCATTCATCGCATATGAAATACGTACATACATATAAACACCCCATTGTAAAATTATAAATTGAGTTTACGTATGAATGTTTCCAAAAAAAAATTTTTTTTAAATTAAAAAAAACAAGTAACAGTGCTATATTCGGCCGTGCCGAATCTTATATACCATTCACAACGTGTAGTCAGACAATAACAACTGTTTGTATCACCATTCATCTCATATAAAATACGTACATACATGTAAAAAACATACCATTGTAAAGTTTTAATTGAGTTTATGTATGTATGTATGTATGTTTCTAAAAAAAAATTACAAAAAAAATAAAACAAAAATATATACTAAAAACAAATAAAATTACAAAAAAAATTAAATAAAAATTTAAAAAAACAAATTTAAAAAAAAAATTAAAAAAAATGAAAAAAAATAATAAAAATATAAAAAATATATAAATAAAAATATATAATAAAAAAATTTTTTTTTGGTTCAGCTGGGATTCGATGCCACATTTACTCTAACCAGTATATATGCATGTATGTTGTTGTTGTAATTGTGAAAAAAAAACGAGGTGGTCGTGGTTTTTTACTCATATCTCAGAAAGTTATGGGGTGATTGTGCTGAATTTCAATAGTGATTCATTCCCGGATATTTCCAAGAGATTGATACCATACGCAGATCCGAGGAACATATAGTTGCTTCTAAAAGTTGATTTCAACCAACACACACAGACGGGCAGATATACAGACGTTCAGGGCTTAATCGATTCCTATATTCATAAGCTTTCAGAATATATATACTTTATTGGGTCGGAAATGAAAATTGTAGAAATTACAAACGGAATGACAAAGCTTTATATACCCTTGTTAACCACAGGTGAAGGGTATAATTACATAATTACCTAGCAAAACAACACAACACAAAATAATAAGTTGAAAGTACTAGAAAATAGTTCTTTATTACTTACAATTTCGCATCTAAACCCATTATTTTAATAAGGCGATGTCATTGGAGGCAAGTACTTATTACGCTCGTTTACAAATAGGGACTTAAATAAATAAATACCACCCTGGCTTCAAAATAGGAAGTCGTATAAGTACTTATTACGGTTGCTTATAAATAGGGACTTAAATAAGTACTTACTTTTATAGCAATATATTTATAATTACTTGATTTTAATAACCTAAATAACCCATTACAATTACTGACTTACAGAAGTCGTTCGGTTAGATTATTCTGCGATACGTTAATTTACAATTTAAAAATCAGTGCAAATATACTATACGTGTTAAACTAAATGAGAGTTGTAAAAAGTTATGTATTTGAATGGCTTCTAGCAAATTTCGCAACAAGAAATTATGTTGTGTATGTATGGAAGCAAAATAGTAAGTCATTACTAAAATACTTCTTAGTAAGATTTTAATCTGCCTAACATATCGTGAAATAAATCTTCGGAAATAAACTACCTAATTCCTACAGTTACAAATGAGTTTATTCACTCACAAGTTATGGTCTTTTTTAAATTAACCATGCAAAAAATGTTAATGGAAAAATTCTTGGTCTTGCATTTATCAACCAGCTGATTTTTACATAAAACACTTTCCTTTACTTACCCTGAAGATCGTTAACATCCTACATTAAAATTGGAAATATTTAATTTATTAAACTTACCTGTTTTATTCTCTAACAAAATTAAGCCCCATAAAGTTTTTTGCTTCTCTCGTGCAAACTTTCAGAAGCTTAACTCTTTGTAATCAAATATTAACTGGGATCAGGCCTGGGCAGTATTTGAAATACTTGTATTTGAAATACAGATACAAGATACAAATACGGGTTTTGTATCTGTATTTGAAATACATGGTTTGAATGTATTTTGTATTTCAAATACACAACTTGAAAGTATTTTGTATTTCAAATACATGTGGCTCAAAGACACATTTATACAAAATACATTTATTTTTTACAATAAATTTAAAAATAAGTTGTATCATACAAAAGCGAAAATCGCTAAAAACTATGACCATTAAAATTTCACATTTTACAAAAATACTATTCAGCTTTAAATTGTTTCGTCTAAGGCGAATTCATTTACACTAATCATGTGATATCAAATGAAAAGCTAGAGAGTTATATTTGCCGAGGCATCTGAGATGTGTCAGCCACACATTAACACCCCAATTCTAAATGACAATTCCCTGGGAATTTTTTCCCTATTCCCTGTTCCCCTATTCTAAATAATTTCTCCCGGGGAAATTTGTTCCCTTTCCCTTTTCCCTTATTCTAAATGAACTTCGAAATTGGGTAATTGTTCCCTTTGAAAAAAGTAGGTATTACGAAAGGCAATTAAAGGGAGAATGTAATAACAATTTTTGGGAAAAAATCCGCCAACAAATTCAAAGGGAGTTGTGACAAAAATGTAAGTATTTAATATTTTTTTATAAAAATTGTGATAAATATTGTAATTTATTGTTACTTTTAGGATAAAAACAACAAACAGGAAGCAGAATAATGAATTGTTTTTTAGTTTTAAGATAATTTTTTATTTTTTTTTTTTTTAACTTTTGAAGTTTTTAAATTTTTTTATTAAAACGTTATATTTTTTAATTGATTTTTCCAGCTCGAGGTCTTTATAAATATTTGTTGATTTATTTATTATTCAATATTTCGCTACTTCTTTGTGTAATAATAAATAAGTCAACAAATATTTATAAAGACCTCGAGCTTGAAAAATCAATTAAAAAATTTTATAAAATAAAGGTCAAATAAGAGCAATAAGAAAATGTTTTATTTATTTAAAAAATGTATATACTACATACATATATAAGAAACGGCTTTATTACAGAAATTTATTGGAGATTATGCGCAATATTTTTTCTAATATTTTTCTATTATATTTTCTAATATTTTGGGCAATGGATAAATATTGTGGTGAGTCTAAGGATACCACATCATTATCCTGAGCGCTCAAATAATCTAAATTTTCTTCATCGCTTACTTCAGCATTGCATTTAAAATTAATGCAGATATTATGCAACGCACAGCAAAATTTTTTTATTTTAGCAGCCTTTTTTGGAGCGTAGTGCAGCTGTCTAGCACCAAGAATGCACCTCCATCTATTTTTTAAAACACCAATAATGCGTTCAACCACATTTCAACACTGAATTTTATTTTAACAGACTCATCCTGTGGGCAAAAAATGCATGTTTAATTTATGAATGTCTATTATCATTCAAAACTTTACCAAGAAGCCAATAATTGCTGCCACCTCTAAGGTCTTCTTGCTCAAGGTGAGCACGCAATTCGCCAGAATTCCAAATAAATGAATCGTGACACGCTCCGGGATGTGAGGCATCAACGAACTGAACCCTCAGCTCATGATCACAGACCTTTAATTTTTTGAGTTCCGTCAACAC
Organism: Phyto melanocephala; assembly: GCA_941918925.1. Taxonomy (NCBI): domain Eukaryota; kingdom Metazoa; phylum Arthropoda; class Insecta; order Diptera; family Rhinophoridae; genus Phyto; species Phyto melanocephala. The sequence continues at coordinate 6,962,557 of OW799238.1, read as the reverse complement.
ATCCAATAACGTTTAGGATGCCGTACTTCACATAAAGAGCTAACGCAACTTTCCGTTTTTGCACTTCTGCAGAAAGTTATCTACATTTGAACGCCGGTTTATTTACTCTGTAATATTTTTCTAACCTTTTAAAAGTAAAATTTACAAAGTGTGCTGCAACTCAAGTGGGTTGCTGGCGTCACTTAGCATTTTCATTTCTACCCTTGGCTTATTCTTGTGCTTCAGAGTTTTCTGCTTCAGCTATTATTATTAACAACGCTACAATAAACATTTTTGTTCACTTTTAACAATTTTTTTTTTATTATTTACAAATATTCACTTTTTACACTAAAAATTATTAGAAAATATTTTGTCAAGACAAAACAGCAAAAGCAAACAGCTGACTTCGAAAATGTAAAATTCTCTCTCCCTTGTTATTCCCTTCCCCGACTGTTTAGAATAGGGGAATTTTATTCGCGGGAAAAATGAATTCCCGGTGAATTCAATTCCCTGGGAATATTTAGAATTGGGGTGTAAGTCTTTTAGCCACAACAGATATGAATATTTTCATAAAAAATTCTCGTGCCTGTGGGATTCACTACTCTGAAGTCATAAAAGATTGCCTCGGATATCAGTTAGTTTATCCATGTCCCACAAGATGGAACTCTCTTTTCGATTCCATAGTACAGCTAATGAGAAGAAAGACAAAATTAAATGGATTATTTGTTAAGTTTGATAAGGCTAACACGTTCTCAGCTATAGAACTGGATTACTTAGAGGAATTCATTGAAATATTGAAATCAATAGCTACGGCTTTGGACTACATACAGGGAAATAATTGCTATTATGGAAAACTTTTGCTTACTTTTATATCTGTAAGAACCAGATTAGATCGGCTGCAATGTAACAATTTGGGACATTTCAGTTGTATTTTGCCAAAACTAAGGGAGAGCGTTGAGAGTAGATTTGTAAAGTTTTTAATGCTGGCACCTGAAACAAATAGAGGCATATTGGCGTCATGTTTCTACCCAAGTTTAAAAATGCGTAGGCTGCCAGAAAACATCACTGGAAACGAGAGGCAACGAATTAAAAACTTGGCAATAGATACCTTAGAAAAAAATTACAAAAAACGTGAAGCAGTGCTTGGATGCAGCAGATGAAGTAGATGAAGATTTTATTGTTTTTGCCGACAAAAACATTGATAAACCTCGCACATCAAATTTCGAATTAGAGTTTATCAGTTTTCTAAATGATAAGAGCAAGGAGATTTCCGTTTTGGAAAGCTATTCAAATACTAAAAATGCATTAACCGAATTTAACAGTAGCTTGTGTTCCTCAGGGCCTGTAGAAAGATTATTTTCCTTAGCAGTTTTTATACATTCACCAACAGGAGGCTGCTTATCTGATGATTCTTTAAAAAATCTAGTTTATATTAAAGGAAATACCTGTTTTATTGAATAAATTTTTTATTTACTAACTATTTATTTCTAAATATGCTTTTTTCACATACTTCCCCAGTAAAAACTTGACGCGAGAAAATTAAACGCAAATTTACAAAATAAGTCTCTCAAATATAAAAAGTAAATGAACTTTTTACTAATGAAAATTTTACACTTTAACAATTTTATGGTGTTTTCCTTTCTGCCAAAAATGTTACAATAATGCTACTATTCGAGCGGGTTTATGTTCTATTCTAAAAATACGTGCAAGAGTGCAAACAGTTATCGTGTTCTTTTCTGAACATGTTGCACAAATAACTGGCAAGAGTGTAGCATACCTTACCCTACGTTGCCACAAGCAAGTGTTTACTTGCAAGTAGTGTATACGTATTACTAACGAAAATCAGGAGAAATGCCAAAAAAAACACAAAAATTTTTTGAGTGGCTACACAGCACAGTGCAAGTTCATTTTTAAAATGTCGTCAACAAATAAACTTCAAACAAACTTAAAACAAATGGCGCTGCTTCAATTGGTAATTAAGTGTTGTCAATAGCCCCTATTGAACGTTACCTTTAGACATGTAACTTTTTAATATAATTTTTTTTTATTAAATTTTGATATTTATATTAAAACTTACATTTTAAATGAATATTTATATTTTTTCTTAATATTCTTTATACAGGGTTGCCCATATTCGACGGACCCATGTTTTTTTTAAAAAAATCAAAGAAAAAAATAAAAATTTGGCGGTTGGCAATCTTAATCATTTAATTTTTTCCAAGTAGATTTGTTTACATCAATTTTTGAATATGATATCTCTCAAATGGCCGCCTCTGGCGTTGATGGCGTATTGTGCCCTTTTTGCAGCATTTTCCATCGTTTTCGCCAACATTTCGGCCGGAATAGCGGCTATTTGTTCACGAATGTTGTCCTTGAGCTCTTCTAAGGTCCTTGGCTTGTTAACGTAAACCTTTGACTTCAAATATCCCCACAAGAAGAAGTCAGGCGGCGTCAAATCGGGCGAACGCGGTGGCCAGTCCAAATCACCACTTTTCGACATCAAACGGCCCGGAAACAAATTCTTCAGAAAATCGATTGTTATGCGACTTGTGTGCGGTGGAGCGCCGTCTTGTTGAAACCAGAACTGCCTCATACACTTTCGACGAATAATTGGCATCACAAAATTGGTCATCATGTCGCGATAACGCTCCTGGTTGATGGTAACAGCATGGCCATTTTCATTTTGGAAGAAAAACGGCCCAATGACCGTTTTCGCACTAACGCCGCACCAAACTGTGACTTTTTCGTCATGAAGAGGCACTTCTTGAATCTCCTGAGGATTTTCAGTGGCGTAAATACGGCAATTTTGCTTATTTACGGTCCCATTCAATGTGAAATGGGCTTCATCGGACATGATAATTTTGTTCCAAAATTGCTCGTCATCTTCGGCCATTTCGATGACTCTTTGGGCCCATTCCAATCGACGAGGCTTGTCCACAGGCAACAATCTTTGCGTCAATTGAATTTTGTACGGGAACAAATGCAAATCAACGCGAATAATCCGTTGTAAAGTGGACCGAGCCATGCCCAACTGCTGAGAACGGCGTTTTTGGGATGTTCTTGGGGACCTCTCAACACTGGCTCGTACGGCAGCGATATTCTCGGCCGATCGCCTTGGTCGACTTTTATTTGGCCTCTTCGGATTAGAAAGAGCCTCACCAGTCGAAAATTTTTCGTATAAACGCTTAATGGTGTTCTTAGAAGGCGCACTTCTCACATTTTTTAATATTTTAAAAGCACGTTGAGTTTTCACAATTGACTTGTTCTGTTGAATGTAAATTTCAACTATTTCAGAGCGCTCGCGTCTCGTGTATTGTTGCATGGTAAAAATCTGCTTGGACTGACGCTTCAAACGCGGTATGTCATTAAGCGATCTGACATCTCTGTCAAAAGTTATGGCGTTGCCAGATGGGTCCGTCGAATATGGGCAACCCTGTATGTGACAGCGCATAGAGAAAAGGACCTAAGGGTAAAAACAGGTTTTGTTCAGGAGACCCATTTTAAAGATTAAATCATTTTTATATTTTTTTATATTGTTCATAAGGAAAAAAAAAATATTTTTTTTTGTTGTTTCGTAAAATCAAGTTATTTTGTTAATTTAGTAGGGGGAAAAATGTAAATAAATAAATTTTACCATTAGGTCCCTTTCTATTTGCGCTTAGAATCGTCGTCTTCATTTTTTTAAAACGCGCATATCTCTTGGAGGGAACACTTTTGGGGCATGGGATCGGTCTCATTCGATGCTCAGATGTTGTCCACATCAAAAAAAAAATTAAAATTTTTTTTTTACCCTTAGGTCCCTTTCTCTATGCACTGTCACATATATGTATGTATAATTTAGTTTTATTAAATAAAATATTTAGAAACAGAACTAAGAAGAGAAACATATGTATGTATGCATATACATATGTAAATTTCTATGAGACCGAAATTCAAAAAATATTTGTATTTTGTATCTGTATTTTGTATTTGAAATACACACCTTGAAAGTAGTTGTATTTTGTATTTGAAATACACAAAGGTATGTATTTTGCCCAGCCCTGACTGGGATAGTACAATATCTATCAAAAACTTAGATGATATTGCTTCTATCTTCTATTCAACACTACGCCGCTTCATTTCTGAAACTGTCTTAAAAATTACAATTAGAATAAAAATATTGGGCCACCATGGAATAATAATTATCTCCGAACTATGAAAAACAAGAAAAACAAATTATATAAGAAATAAAAAAGTTAATCCTAAATACTTTAAATATGGATTAACTGACGCTGATTATGACGTTTCTATTTCCAATTAGTTTGCTGATTTTTTTTTAACTACCTACTCCAAAAAAAGTATATAATAACATAACATCTTACCCATTTAATATACCTCAAACATCTGGTGTACAATTCTCTTTTATTACTTATAAAACGATTCTTTCAAATTTGTTATCACTAAATAATTCGTTTAATGCTGGTTCAGATGAAATACCAAATTTCTTTCCAAAAAATTGTGCAGAAAATTTATGTTACCCGCTTACTGCTATCTTAAACAAACCTATTAAATTAGGGTACATACCATTCATTTGGAAATTATCCTATACAATTTCGTTGGAAGTAATATGAGATACCAAAATGTAGTGGCATTGCTAAGCTGAGTCATGTTCCCACACTTTTTGAAACAATTTTAACTGATAATTTATACTATCAAATTTCTTTGATTTTGTCACCGTGCCAACATGGTTTTTGTAAACATCTTTTTACAATGACTAATATTTTGAAGCTAACTACAAATATAAAGGATGGTTTTATAAATAATATGCAAACTGATGCTGTCTACATAGATTTCAGTAAAGCTTTTGATATGGTAAACCATGATCTCTTGCTTAAAAAATTGTCATTAATGGGATTTACGGATATGACAATAAAATGGTTAAGACCATACTTGTATTATAGAACTTAACAAGTTAGGTTTGGAAGCGCTACGTCTAACGCCATCAAAGTTCCTTCTGGCGTTCTGCACACATTGGTCCTATTTTATTTACCTTATTTATACGATCTACCTTCAGTTATTCAGCACTCTAAAGTTTTGTGTATGCAGATGATGTCAAAATTTTTCGTTCTTCTAATAATCCCGAAGATCAACTTTTCCTGATATTGACAAATTGGTTAATTGGTGTGAAATCAACTTAATGGATCTGAATATAAAAAAATTTTATGCATGAGTGTAAACTTGATAAAATTCTGAACTTTCATGTGTGTGAATTTAAATATGCCGAGTTAAATATGTTTTGACGTAAGAACATATTTAACTTAGAAGTTAAATATGTTATGACGTAACGACATATTTAACTCAAAAGTTAAATATGTTTCAACGTAACGATGTTATAAACAAAAATAAGATATTCTTAATTCAAAAACATCAAATAATAAAAAAATTAATAACAAAAATAAATTTTTTTATAAATTTTTTTGTATATACATACATATAGAATTGTATTTGTGAATTTTTTAAAAAAATTTTAAAATTTGCACTATGAGAAAATCATTGAATCTCTGAGGGATTTTGGACATATTTATGCAAACCCTTCTAGGTCAGTCATATAGACCATATGGAAAAGGAAGACAATTGCTTGCTCTAACTACCTGTATAACTCACAATTCTGAATTGTATTTGTGAATTTTTTTAAAAATTTTTAAGATTTGCACTATGAGAAAATCATTGAATCTTTGAGGGATTTTGGACATATTTGGGCAAACCCTTCTAGGTCACTCATATAGACCATATGGAAAGGGAGGACAATTGTTTGCTCTAACTAACTGTATAACTCAGAATTCTGAATTGTATTTGTGAATTTTTTAAAAAATTTTTAAGATTTGCACTATGAGAAAATCATTGAATCTCTGAGGGATTTTTGACATATTTGGGCAAACCCTTCGAGGTCACTCATATAGACCATATGGAAAAGGAAGATAATTGTTTGCTCTAATTAACTGTATAACTCAGAATTCTGAATTGTATTTGTGAATTTTTTAAAAAAATTTTGAAATTTGCACTATGAGAAAATCATTGAATCTCTGAGGGATTTTGGACATATTTGGGCAAACCCTTCTAGGTCACTCATATAGACCATATGGAAAAGGAGGACAATTGTTTGCTCTAATTAACTGTATAACTCAGAATTCTGAATTGTATTTTTGATTTTTTTTACAAATTTTTAAAATTTGCACTCTGAGAAAATCATTGAATCTCTGAGGGATTTTGGACATATTTGGGCAAACCCTTCTAGGTCACTCATATAGACCATATGGAAAAGGAAGACAATTGCTTAATTTAACTACCTGTATAACTCACAATTCTGAATTGTATTTGTGAATTTTTTTACAAATTTTTAAGATTTGCACTATGAAAAAATCATTGAATCTCTGAGGGATTTTTGACATATTTGGGCAAACCCTTCGAGGTCACTCATATAGACCATATGGAAAAGGAAGATAATTGTTTGCTCTAATTAACTGTATAACTCAGAATTCTAAATTGTGTTTGTGAATTTTTTAAAAAAATTTTGAAATTTGCACTATGAGAAAATCATTGAATCTCTGAGGGATTTTGTACATATTTGGGCAAACCCTTCTAGGTTACTTATATAGACCATATGGAAAAGGAGGACAATTGTTTGCTCTAATTAACTGTATAACTCAAAATTCTGAATTGCATTTGTGAATTTTTTTACAAATTTTTAAGATTTGCACTATGAAAAAATCATTGAATCTCTGAGGGATTTTTGACATATTTGGGCAAACCCTTCGAGGTCACTCATATAGACCATATGGAAAAGGAAGATAATTGTTTGCTCTAATTAACTGTATAACTCAGAATTCTGAATTGTATTTGTGAATTTTTTAAAATTTTTTTAAGATTTGCACTATACAGTTAATTAGAGCAAACAATTGTCTTCCTTTTCCATATGGTCTATATGAGTGACCTCAAAGGGTTGGCCCAAATATGTCCAAAATCCCTCAGAGATTCAATGATTTTCTCATAGTGCAAATTTTACAAATTTTCTAAAAAATTTACAAATACAATTCTATATGTATGTACATATATACAAAAAATTTATAAAAAAAATTATTTTTGTTATTAATTTTTTCTTATTTGATGTTTTTGAATTTAGAATATCTTATTTTTGTTTATAACATCGTTACGTTGAAACATATTTAACTTTTGAGTTAAATATGTCGTTACGTCATAACATATTTAACTTCTAAGTTAAATATGTCGTTACGTCATAACATATTTAACTTCTAAGTTAAATATGTTCTTACGTCAAAACATATTTAACTCGGCATATTTACTTCACACACATTGAACTTTCTTGATCTTGGTATTTTGCTTGATCACCAATTAAATTTCCGTGACCATATCGTCGTGCGGGAGTTTATGTGCTCTATGTGCCAAAAGTGTATTTTGAGAAAATCGATCTTGAAATTTTAACATAATTTTTTAAAAAACTATACGATAGAATTTTGAAATTTTTACACCATATATTTGTTTTGAAAAGATGATTCTGACGAAATGTTTTTTATCTCTCGACGGCATTTATAACGGGATATTTTTTAAGTTAATAAAAATCCTGTTTGCTCCATACGCCATCTTAAACAAATTTCGTTGCAAATACATACACGTAGAGCAAAACGACATTAACAAAGAAATAAAACACAATTGAAATTTTTGTAAAAAAACGATATATTCATTTGATAAAACCAAAAATGAAAACTATTCCCAAAGTAAATACTAAATATATTCAAATTATTATAACAAAGTTAACAAAAGCACTAAATTAAGATTAGTTTATCTGGCTCAGATAATAATTTTTGTCTATTTCAGATATAAAATTGAATAACAACTAATTTACTAGATTATTTAGGATATGCTCCCATAATTTTTCAATTGTATTTATTTGGTTGTTGGGTTTAAGCTGGTTTATATGCATTTCACTGGTGCTTATGCCAGATCATCAGTAAACCTTTACCCAAATTCTTGAAAAAGTTTAAAATTTTTATAAGTTATATTTTTAAATTCTCATTAACAAAATGAGAATTCAAAAATAAAACAAAAAAACTATAAAAAACTTTTTCAAAAACCCAACCAACAATTTTTCAATTTTAATTTATTTTATTTTTCTAATCCCTTTAGCATTTGGCTAACCGTTGGTTAACACTAAATGCTTATAAGGGCAACCGAAAAATAAAATCTTTATTTTAGTTAATTTACTAGATTATTTAGGATATGCTCCCATAATTTTTCAATTGTATTTATTTGGTTGTTGGGTTTAAGCTTATTTATTTATTTTTCGGTTGCCCTTATAAGCATTTAGTGTTAACCAACGGTTAGCCAAATGCTAAAGGGATTAGAAAAATAAAATAAATTAAAATTGAAAAATTGTTGGTTGGGTTTTTGAAAAAGTTTTTTATAGTTTTTTTGTTTTATTTTTGAATTCTCATTTTGTTAATGAGAATTTAAAAATATAACTTATAAAAATTTTAAACTTTTTCAAGAATTTGGGTAAAGGTTTACTGATGATCTGGCATAAGCACCAGTGAAATGCATATAAACCAGCTTAAACCTAACAACCAAATAAATACAATTGAAAAATTATGGGAGCATATCCTAAATAATCTAGTAAATTAACTAAAATAAAGATTTTATTTTTCGGTTGCCCTTATAAGCATTTAGTGTTAACCAACGGTTAGCCAAATGCTAAAGGGATTAGAAAAATAAAATAAATTAAAATTGAAAAATTGTTGGTTGGGTTTTTGAAAAAGTTTTTTATAGTTTTTTTGTTTTATTTTTGAATTCTCATTTTGTTAATGAGAATTTAAAAATATAACTTATAAAAATTTTAAACTTTTTCAAGAATTTGGGTAAAGGTTTACTGATGATCTGGCATAAGCACCAGTGAAATGCATATAAACCAGCTTAAACCCAACAACCAAATAAATACAATTGAAAAATTATGGGAGCATATCCTAAATAATCTAGTAAATTAACTAAAATAAAGATTTTATTTTTCGGTTGCCCTTATAAGCATTTAGTGTTAACCAACGGTTAGCCAAATGCTAAAGGGATTAGAAAAATAAAATAAATTAAAATTGAAAAATTGTTGGTTGGGTTTTTGAAAAAGTTTTTTATAGTTTTTTTGTTTTATTTTTGAATTCTCATTTTGTTAATGAGAATTTAAAAATATAACTTATAAAAATTTTAAACTTTTTCAAGAATTTGGGTAAAGGTTTACTGATGATCTGGCATAAGCACCAGTGAAATGCATATAAACCAGCTTAAACCCAACAACCAAATAAATACAATTGAATAACAACTTTAGATCGGAAATTTTTTAATTTTTAACTCTTTCTTTCTTTTTAATAATATCTAACTCTATTTTGAAAATATTTAACGTTGCTGATAATTGGTTTCGATAACCTTTTTTTAATATTTTTTCTAATTGAAAATAGGGCTGCAAGATTGAGTTTTTATATGATATTTGAAATAAGTTATTTTGGATATATTGAATAAGTTTTATTTTAGTAAATGAAGCAAACGAAAAATTTAATTGGTTGGATATCCTGGAAAAAATTCTTAAAATCTGAGAATTGCATTTCAATAATTTTAAGTTTTATTTTATTTGTTTCAAAATTTTTCAAATAATTAACGAGGGACAAAATACTGTGAATTTCCAAAGGTTTAAGATATTTATCTAAGGCACTGTGAACGCAATCGACCTCTTGGATTTGTGAATGTCCAGGCTCAGAAAATTTTTGAACAATACTTTTGATCTGTAAGTGGTCCGACATAAATTTTAAAATTGCCGTGGATATCATTTGATATTTATTCTGGGCAACGCACAAATCACTCCACATAACTATATTTGCAATAGTTGGGTATTCTGTCACCAGATTATTTAGTACTTTATATATACAACTACTTATTTCGTTACCTCCACGACCGTTATTAAATTCATCCCAAACGCAACAATAAGTAAATTTTTCCTTATTGGAGAAAATAACTGTAGCGGTCATATTATAAACATTAATTTTACGCCTATAATAAAATGAAGATGCAAAACCTTTAGGAAGGTTAAAAGTGCTTTGCAAATCAAAATATACAACAACTGTAAAAGGGTCTTGATTCTGGCGATCTATATCACGTTCCCTTTTAAGACCGTTCGTCACATTTCTATGAATATTGAATTCTTCAATTTCATTCTCCGTTGGGTAATTTTTTGCCAAAAATTGTACATCCCTCTCTTAATGAGAAAGAGAGAGTATACTTTACAACAGCATTCTGTTTGGAAAGAAAAAACTCTTATAAATTCTTTTTAAGAGAAAAATATTTTGAAAAATATTTATATCCAGCAATATTAATTACACGTAGAGCAAAATGACAATCAAAAATCAATTTCAACTTTTTACATTGAAATTTTGCTCTATATGCCACTGAATGGCGTGTAGAGCAAAAAAACACAAACAAATTCTGGTTTGAAGGATATAGAACAAAACAGACACTATTTATCTCAGAAACTAGATGAGATAGCCGAAAACGGATTACATATTTGAAAAGTTTGGGGTCGAAAACCTAAAGTGGCATAATTAACTCGAAATATGTAAAATGGCGGATAGAGCACATAAGCTCCCGCACGACGATATTTCATTAATTGTTAACAAAGCAAATGATGTAATTGGATTAATAAAGAGGTGGTGCAAATAATTTCTAGATCCTTATATTACGAAGCAATTACATTCATCGTTAGTTCGACCTATTCTAAAATACAGATTAATTATTTGGGAACCTTACTGTAATATTCATATTGATAGTATCGAGTCTGAATAAAATAAGTTTTTAATATTTTGTCTTCGTGGCCTTGGATGGAATTCGTTTTTACTACCTTCATACGAAAGCAGACTCCGTCTTATAAAATTACCAACTTTAAAAAATCGTCTTTCAATGCTGAGTTTTTCTTTTGTGCTGGGCCTAATTCAAGGTGATATCGACTCTGAATTTCTGCTAAGTAAAATATCTTTTAATGTTCCAACCAGACCAACTCGAAATTTCCGTTTTATTAACTTAAAATACTATAGATCCAACTATGCTAATAATGATCCTCTTCGTCGTATATGTGAAAACTTTAATAATTATTATCACCTTTTTGGCCTTAATGAAAGTAAAGAAATTGTGAAAAGAAATATTATTTTATATTTCAATTGTTGAATTGTATAGAATATTATTTTATATATAACCTAAATTTTTGTTTTGTTATTTTACATACATTGGTCTGTAAGGATTTAAAATCTATAGACAATAAATTAAAAAAGACAGACGATATGTTATAGTCATTGAAAAGTATGTTGTTTAGTAGGAGCAAGTCATTAATTAATATTGCTGGGTAACCTTTTTACAACATATAACAGATTGCTTTTATACATTCATTTAATACAACAAAAATTATTAGCTGAAGTTAAAGTAGAGGTTCAAGAAACTTCCAAATCTAATAATGAAAAATTATTAGCTGAAGTTAAAGTAGAAGTTCAAGAAGCTTCTAAAGCTAATAATGAAAAATTGTTAGCTGAAGTAAAAGAAGAGTTGGAGTTGAGATTTCAAGAATGTTCTAGAGCTACGAACCAGTAACTTCAGGAAATTTCTGAGGCTGTGGACAACAGAGTCGATTGCTTTGAAAAACAAGTTAAAGATGTTAACGAAAAATTGCAGTTACAAGTAAAAAATGTTGATGAAAAATTTCAAGTACAAGACGAAAAATTTAAAAATCTAGAAACAAAAATTAACGGTATCCAATGACTTGAGGGATCAGTGCGAATAATTCCAGAAATCTCGAGTAGAATCAAGGCCCCTACTTTTGACGGCAGTGCACCATTTAATGTTTTTAAATTTCAGTTTGAGACAGTTGCCAATAGAAATATATGGAACAATGAAGAAAACACTTTACAGTTGATTTTCGCATTAAAAGGCAACGCAGCACAAGTTCTATAAAGTATACCCATTTGCTGCAGAGAAGACTACGATGGCATAATGGTGGCACTACAACGTAAGTATGGCGGCGAGCACAAACGAGATATATACCGAATGGAATTGCGAGGCAGAATCCAGAAATTTAATGAGTCGTTACAAGATTTCGAAACGGAGATCGAGCGTTTGGTGCAGCTGACAAATCCAGGTGAAAATTATCAATTTTTGGATCAGTTTAAAATTGAAACGTTTGTAAATGGAATACGTGATCTATAAATAAAGCACCCCGTGTTTGGCACTCATAAGTCAACGTTTGCAGAAACCGTATCATACGCTCTGACACAGGAGACCGCAAAATTACTATCTAAGCCGCAAATATGAAAGGTGAGAAATCTCGAAATTACTGCAGTAAAAGACGGAGATATAGTCACCGAAATTAAAAATGCAGTTTTACAGGCATTAGCGGAAAAGCAAGGCAAACCCAGAGCCAAATGCTATAATTGTGGTAAAAGTAGACATTTTCAACGAAATTTCAAAGCACCAAGGAAGCGCGGTAGATCGGTTTCGCCACTTGGAAATAGCAAACGGGCAAACACGAAATCATCAAATGAGTCACCATTAAACTAAAACGAGCTAGCACTACGGGGCAAGAGCTAGCTCCCATAACCGAGGGCCCCACAATCTCCATATCAGTTATGCAGCAGAAAAATAGCAACCTTACTGCTTGTAGGTATATCAGTGGTCGAAGGCATATTTTTACTATAGACACAGGAGCATCGCAGTCTATTATCAGGCTTGATTTAGTAAAGAAAACAATCGAACCGTTATGTGGCATAAGTCTGCGAACAGCTACTGGGGAGCCTGCTACTGTCTATGGTAAAATAAACGTAAAAGTAACTATTGCCAACATAAGTGTCAATCATGTTTTCATCGTTGCCGACATTGTTGACGAAGTAATCATTGGTGCAGATTTTATGATTAGTCATGACATTAATCTGCACATGGAGCAGAAGGTAATGATTTGGAGGAATGCTGAAATACCCCTAGATGTTGGTTATTAAAATAAGGTGCATGTTAGGAAACTAGTTGCTACAGAAGATGAGAAAATACCACCACAGTCAGAAAGTGTAGTATGGGCGCGTATAGAGGGAGATTGTTTGGACAACCGGTTGTGGGTGGTAGAACAAACAGATATAAAAAGTGACTTAATAACAGCAAAAGCCCTTGTCAAAGCCAGCAATGACGGAAGAGTCCCTGTAAGAGTGCTTAACCTTTCCGCATGTAAAAAAGTCGTCAAGCCAAAGTCCGAATTAGGTCAATATGCTAAAGCTGAGGCAATAATAATATGTCAAACAAAGAGCAGGAGATGCTAGCAGAATACGTAGAGAAGTGGGTTAAAGTATTATCGCCGCCCGATAGAAATAAATCAAAACAGCTTCTCAGAAAACATGTATCCATCTTCGCTCTGAAAGGTCAACATCAAGGTAGAACTTCACTTGTGAAACATCAGATAAATACCGGCGATGCAAGACCTATAAAACAAGCTTCTAGAAGTATTCCTCTAGCGAAACGTAATGAAGTCAAAGAACTTGTCAATGAAATGGAGCGGAATGGAGTAATAGAACCTTCTTCAAGTCCTTGGAGCTCACCGGTAGTTTCAGTTAAAAAGAAAGATGGCAGCAAAAAATTTTGCGTAGATTTTAGAAAACTGAATGACGTCATTAAGAAGGACAGTTATCCGCTACCAAGAATAGCTGACACTCTGGACACGCTAGCTGGAACAAAATGGTTCTCTGCATTAGACCTGCAAAGTGGTTATTGGCAAGTAGAAGTATCGGATAGAGATAAGGAGAAAATAGCTTTTACTGCAAGTGACGGGCAGTTTGATGTGATGCCATTTGGACTTTGTAACGCTCCAGCCACATTCAAGCGGTCAATGGAACGCGTTTTGAGGGGACTTCATTGGAAGATATGTCTGCTGTATCTTGATGACATAATTGTCATGGGTAAAAGTTTTGGCGATCATCTGAAAAATCTAGAAGAAGTTTTTAAACGAATATCAGTGGCTGGACTTAAACTAAGCGCAAAGAAATGTGCATTGTTCCAAGAAGAGGATAGAGGAGTCGCAGAGGATGGTGTATCAACTGACGAAGATAAAGTTCAAGTTGTGAAGGACTGGCCTCGCCCGAAAAATCTGTATGAGTTACGTAGTTTTCTAGGCCTCTGTACCTATTACAGGCGATTTGTGCTGAATTTTTCCAGTGTCGCTGCAAGTCTACATGAGCTCACCAAGAAGTCACGACCATTCCTGTGGGCTGAAGTACAAAAACAAGCATTTCAGAAGCTCAAGGAGTTGTTATGCGTAGCACCAGTTTTGGCATATGCTATCGCTGGAGAGAAATTTGTATTGGATAGCGATGCGAGTGGCTACGGGATAGGTGGTGTTCTTTCCCAGGTTGTCAATGGAACAGAAAAGGTGATAAGCTACTACAGTCGAACACTCTCGAAGCCTTAAAGAAATTATTGTGTAACGCGTCGAGAGCTTCTGGCGGTTGTAGAGTGTTTAAAGCATTATCACAAATATGTATGGACAACACTTCGAACTAAGAACCGATCAATCTGCACTCAGAGGGTTGCTGCAATTCAAACAACCGGAAGGACAGCTAGCCCGTTGGATTTAACGTCTTCAGAGCTACGATTTCAGTATTGAGCACAGAAAGGGCACTAAACATGGAAATGCAGATGCACTCTCCCGAAGACTGTGCAGATTGGAGTGCAAACATTGTGCGAAAGCTGAAGGAAAAGAATGTGTCGTTGAAGTTCGACTACCAAATATAGAGGCAAGTGATGACTGGCCAGCGGCGCAAAAAGACAATCCCATTCTGGTAAAAATTATGTCAGCAAAGGAGGAAGACAAAAGGCCAACCCGTAACCAAATATCAGCGGAAAGTCCAGTGATAAAATCATACTGGGCGCTATGGAATAGCCTGCAGGTTATTAACGGGTGCCTTTATCGCAAATGGGAAAGTACTGATGGTAAATCGACAACAAATCGGATTGTGGTGCCATCCTCTAAAGTCAAAGAGGTATTGAAGGAGTTTCATAATGGTTCAAGCGGTGGTCATCTTGGTGTAACAAAAACCATAGAAAAGATAAAGCAACGTTTCTATTGGGTTGGATGCCAACAATCTGTAGCTGATTGGATAGCAAATTGCGCACAATGTATCGCAGCCAAGGGCCCAGTAAGAAGGAGTCGAGGAGCGCTGCAGCAGTACACTTCAGGTGCTCCCTTTGAGCGAATAGCGATGGATATAGCAGGCCCTTTTCCTGTTAGTGAGGCTGGAAACCGTTACGTTCTAGTTGTAATATACTATTTAACAAATGGCCAGAGGTATACGCAATACCAAACCAAGTTCCGCTTGAGCTACATTCTGATCAGGGAAGAAATTTTGAATCTGCGATATTCCAGGAAATGTGCTAACTATATGGTATCCGAAAAACGAGGACTACGCCACTGCATCCACAATCTGACGGCATCGTCGGGAGACTTAACCGCACGTTGGAGGAACACTTGAGAAAAGTGGTCAGTGCACACCAAAGGGACTGGGATGAGCACATACCAAAATTTCTGTTAGCATACAGGTCAGCCGTTTGTGACTCTACCTCCCGAACACCTGCCAAAATTATGTTTGGAACCGAGCTGAAACTGCCAGGTAATCTAGAATTCGGTATTAATCCCTCGACAATAGATGAGCACGAAGAAGACACTTCAAGGGGACAAAAAGATCTAGACGAAATTCATGAATTCGTTCGTAGCCGAATAAAAATTACCAGCGACAAGATGAAGGCCAGATATGATAGAGCAGCAATTCAACATCGGCCCTTAAAATTTAACCAACCTTTATATATTGCCAATATCAGATGCATCTATTGCCCTTTTGAGACCATGCAATACAAGGTACCGAGACAATAGCATGCATTAAATTTATTAACTTAAGCCACCAAAAACAAGTAAGAGCACTATATTCGGCTGTGCCGAATCTTTTATACCCACCACCAATTTTGTGTACATTTAAAGCACAATATTTATTATTTTGTTAATCGCTATGGAATAATCTTTTTTCAATAAAATATGTATCACTTTCTTTATAGAGGATGGTTAAATTTTAAGGGCCCATGTTGAAGGTGAACTACACCTAGTCTTTAAATTTGTTTTCTGCATTGCACTTGACATTTCTCAATCTCAAACTTACTCAATTTGATCCGTGGAAAGATACGCAAATGAGCAACGCTTTAAAGTTATTCAGGTTTTTTATAAAAATGGGCATTTAAATCAAAATGCATTTTGTGCAGTTCGTAATTCTTTTGATCAACATAATCGTTCAAATTCGTCCACAATCGGGAGAATTGTAAAAAATATTTAAAGTTTTGCAAAACAGGTCTGCCTAAAATGTTATAAAATCTGTGAATGCCTTATTATTTCATTGAATGGGAACCTTTGCTGGTTTTTGCGATAGTGTGGCAAAAGAGCAGTCAACCTCGACTCATCATCATGCCCAATAATTGAGCATCAACATTGTCATTGAAAATTTGGAATATCATATAGAGGAGTGGCGCCAAGGATGGGGGGGCCATTTTGCCGATATTTTGTTAAATACATAATTGACCCGTACAAATATTATCATTACTAAAAGAAATAATAATAATTTCCTAAATAATTTGTGTTTTATTTAAATTCAACATCGGCCCTTAAAATTTAACCACCCTTAATAACTTCGATATGCTACTAAAATGCTTTTGTAAATGTAGTTTTTCAACGAAAGTGGGCGTTAAAGAAGGCGTGTCAATAAAGTTTCTGCTAATAAATACAACTTAGATATTTCAATATAGTCCTTTATTTTCCCAAAAACTTTGTCAATAGAGAAATTACATGAATTTAAGATAAACCGTTGGCAGGTAGGCGTTAAAGTGGGCGCGTCACCTTAACTTTTTGGCACAACAATTACATTGATTTCAAATTTCATTAACGGTAGATAACGTGAAAAGTGGGCATTATAGTAGGCGTGTCAAAGTTATTTTTGCGAATGAGTACAACTTAGGTGTTTCAATATAGCACTTTATTATTCCAAAATCTTTATTAATAGAAAAATTATATGAGTTTTAGATAAAACGTTATATGGGAGGTGGGCGTAAAAGTGGGCGTGGCACCTTAATTTTCTAACACAGTAATGACATTGCCCAAGGGGATATACGTAGCAAATTTTATCATCATACCTCTAATTTTGGCGGTTTTATGAGCTTTTAAATTTAATTAACGGTAGATAACGTGAAAAGTGGGCGTTATACTAGGCGTGTCAAAGTTATTTTTTCGAATAAGTACAACTGAGGTGTTTCAATATAGGCCTTTTTTATTCCAAAATCTTTATTAATAGAGAAATTATATGAATTTTAGGTAAAACGATATATGGGAGGTGGGCGTAAAAGTGGGCGTGGCAGATTGATTTTCCGTTACAAAAAAGCGTCTCACCAAAAAGCAAAGTGTGCAAAATTCCAGAGTCGTACATCCAATTTTGTTGCTTTTATGACGTTTTTGTTTTTAAATATACCGAAAAATACACTGTGCGGTATAAATTTTCGTATATTTTGATCGATAACTCCTCTCCTAATGCATAGATTTAGACAATTTTCGGGGAAAAATATTGTGTTTACCCAGGAAATATATATTCGAAGTTTCATGAGTCTACGTTAAGGCGTTTGGACACAATTCCATTTTATTCGATGTTCGAAGGACACGGTTTTTTCGACCTACTCTTGCTTTTCGAGCTATAACTCTCTTCCTTATATGCCGATTTAGCCCATTTTCAATACCAAACAAACCTTGTCTATAAGAAAGATTCTGGCAAAATTGGAGCCCCCTAGCTTTTTCGGTGCGACCTCTATCGTGCTTTCAACAGACGGACGGACATAGCTAGATCGTCATCAAATCAAACCCTGATTCAGAATATATATACTTTATGGGGTCTAAAATGGATATTTCGATGTGTTACAAACGGAATGACAAAATGAATATACCCCCATCATTTTTTTGGTGGCGGGTATAAAAATGGTACGGATATATTAATTTTGTTATTCCGTTAGTAACACATCGAAATATCCATAAGTTACATGCTTTCTGAGTCAGGGCTTAATTTTATGACGATCTAGGTATATACTGGAGTCTACATTTTGCCAGAATATTTCTTATACACAAAGTTTGTTTGGTATTGAAAATGGGATAAATCGGAACATCAGGAAGATTGTTATAGCTCCTAATGCCAGAGTTGGTAAAAAAAACATGTTGTTTCAAAATCGAATAAAATGCAGTTGAGTACAAACGCATTAACGTAGAGCTATAAAATTTTGAATGTACATGTCCTAAGTAAAAAAATATTTTTCCTTAAAATTGCTAAAATCCATGCAATAGGAAAGGAGTTATAGATAAAAATGTATAAAAATTTATACCGTGTATACTGCACAATGCATTTTTCGGTATATTCAAAATGTAAAACGTAACTAAACTGACAAATTATATGTATGATTCTGAAGTTATGCAAATATTGTTTTTTGGTCAAAGGCTTTACACTAACGGGAAACAAATGTGACGTGCACTTTTACGCCTACCTCCCATAACCCGCTTTATCTGAAATTCATATAATTTGTCTATGATAAAGACTTTGAAATAATAAAGGACTCTATATTAAAATATCTTAGTTAAATTTATAAGCAGAAACTACTTCATTGAACCGACAAAATTAGAGGAAGATGAAATTTCGTACCTATATGTACCTTTAAAGTCAGTGTCATTGTTATGCCAGAAAATGAAGGTGACATACCCACTTTAACGCCTACTTCGAATATAAAGCTTTATCTTAAATTCATTTCTTTATTGAAAAAGTTTTTGGAAGAATTAAGGACTACATTGAAATATCTAAGTTGTATTTATAAGCAGATTATTGACACGCCTACTTTCATTTAAAGACTAAGGGCCATTATTACAATTTGCCGATAAAGTTAATGTTAATAAAAAGAAACGCTTGTTAACATGAGCATTAAACTGACCATTAGGTATTTTTCGTTATTACAACCTCAATGTAAAATAAATAGCATTTTTTCATGTGGCAACACCAAAACAAATACGAATCTTTTTAACAAATTAATTAGTTATTTAAAAACCAACTGGCAACGACAAACGAATAGTTAACAATTTTTTATCCGTATAAAATATGGTAACTTTTAATTTATAAACCTCACGTTAAAAGATAAAGGTAGAATGACATTCCTTTAACATACCGGGCACTTTTAGGATAAAGTGAAGTTGTAATAACGAAAAACTAGTCATCTGTCCGATAATATCCTAACTTAAGTTATCGGTAAGTTAAAATAATGGCCCAAAATTTACGAAAATATTTTATTAACATATCGAAGATATACAAAGAAAGTGATACATATTTTAGTATAAAGATATTATTCCATAGCGATTACTGTTAATAACAAAATAATAAATTTTGTACTTTAAAGGTTTACAAAATTGGCGGTGGCTATAAAAGATTTGGCATAGCCGAATATAGTGCTTTTACTTGTTAATGTGCAATATGCTAACAAGACTGTTCTATGGAGGAAATAACTCCCGAAAATTTTTATGTTTTTTTTTCTAATTGCTCCACAGTGTAATTTATTTTATGTTTTTATACCCTTAGCACGACGAGGTAAAAGGGTATATATAGGTTTGTCATTCCGTGCAAAATTCCTTCAATGTTCATTTCTGACCTCATTATGTACATATATAATTTCTGAAAGCTTATGAATAGAGGAGTCGATAAAGCATTACCCTTCTGTCCATCTGTTAAAATCAACATATACACATCGCCAAGAGCAGTTTCGTATTGGAAATCAGGATAATTGCCCATAACTATCTAAGATATGAGCAAATAAATTTGACTGCCTGTGTTTTTTCGCTTATTTTAACCGCAAAAATTTTAAATTTCCGGCCCTATGATAATTTATAGGTACGGTTGTTACTATTTATAAACTTGGAATGGCTTTGGAGATACTTACTCATAAAAAATTTTGGACAAATTGGGCACTAATCGGCAAGTTAGTCAGAAATTATTAAATAAAAAATATATTTTTTTAAGATACCAAATTATAAACCGCTATCTCAGAATTTATTTCTAGGGAAAACTAACACATCGGTTTGAAACCAACTGAGATATAAGCGCCAAAGTACAAGCGAACATAGCTATTTTTAGTTTAGTTTTTACATAACCAAGAAAGCCAATATAAGGATCATATGAAAGGTATTGAGTACTAAAATATAGTGAGATATGAAAAGAAAAATATTTAGGATGGCATCCTTGGTTAAATGGCAAATATATGTGTCAAATACAATAGTTACGACCCCCATTAACTCCCACAATATTAGTATCAAAAATAAAAGCGCTCGACCAGTACAATGTGTAAGAAGTGTTAAATCCAAACAAAATAACGGGGCTTGACTAATATAATACAGTAACTATGTAAAAATTCAAAACCAAAGATGGCATCGAAAAAAATAAAGAAAATTGCGTATTGCATAAATTCTAAAATCCAGGCTAAGCTCCTCAGTGGTCGTTACACCTATCTACATAACAGTGAAGGGTATTCTGTTTTAATTTTATTAATTTATGAGCAACTATCCATACAAAAGAAAATTGACATTGATTGTTGAAACACATTACTTGATACACTTATTATAAGTTTAGCTTTATTTTAATAGACTTTGTTTAATTGAAATAGTTATACTAATTCTTGTATATCCATAGGTTTTAAAAATTTTCCATATTTTTTATTTAATATATCTTATTATTGAATTTTTTTTATAGAGGAATTTCATTTTCCAGATTAAAAATGTCTATCAAATTTTTGTCAAATTTTACTTTGATTTCTGCTTCTTATTACCAACAGAAATAATATTTACTGTAAACTTTTCTTGATTTTTATGATCACTTTTTTATTCGTTTTTTAAGAATAGTTCTATCATGGGTAACCACAATTCTAAGAAAATCATTTTTAATGCAAATGTTCATTTATCACATTTGTTATAGTAAATATTGAGTACCCAGTATTTTTCATAGCAATAATAGCTATTCTTGTATTACAGTTCTTTACACATGATTACCAATTAAATAATAGATCCTTGAGAAAGTCTTATATAAACAGCATTTGCAGCATACAGGGTTGCCCATATTCGACGGACCCATGTTTTTTTTAAAAAAATCAAAGAAAAAAATAAAAATTTGGCGGTTGGCAATCTTAATCATTTAATTTTTTCCAAGTAGATTTGTTTACATCAATTTTTGAATATGATATCTCTCAAATGGCCGCCT
This sequence comes from Phyto melanocephala, assembly GCA_941918925.1. Taxonomy (NCBI): domain Eukaryota; kingdom Metazoa; phylum Arthropoda; class Insecta; order Diptera; family Rhinophoridae; genus Phyto; species Phyto melanocephala. Next base: position 6,941,171 of record OW799238.1, on the reverse strand, counting down.
CTGGCGTTGATGGCGTATTGTGCCCTTTTTGCAGCATTTTCCATCGTTTTCGCCAACATTTCGGCCGGAATAGCGGCTATTTGTTCACGAATGTTGTCCTTGAGCTCTTCTAAGGTCCTTGGCTTGTTAACGTAAACCTTTGACTTCAAATATCCCCACAAGAAGAAGTCAGGCGGCGTCAAATCGGGCGAACGCGGTGGCCAGTCCAAATCACCACTTTTCGACATCAAACGGCCCGGAAACAAATTCTTCAGAAAATCGATTGTTATGCGACTTGTGTGCGGTGGAGCGCCGTCTTGTTGAAACCAGAACTGCCTCATACACTTTCGACGAATAATTGGCATCACAAAATTGGTCATCATGTCGCGATAACGCTCCTGGTTGATGGTAACAGCATGGCCATTTTCATTTTGGAAGAAAAACGGCCCAATGACCGTTTTCGCACTAACGCCGCACCAAACTGTGACTTTTTCGTCATGAAGAGGCACTTCTTGAATCTCCTGAGGATTTTCAGTGGCGTAAATACGGCAATTTTGCTTATTTACGGTCCCATTCAATGTGAAATGGGCTTCATCGGACATGATAATTTTGTTCCAAAATTGCTCGTCATCTTCGGCCATTTCGATGACTCTTTGGGCCCATTCCAATCGACGAGGCTTGTCCACAGGCAACAATCTTTGCGTCAATTGAATTTTGTACGGGAACAAATGCAAATCAACGCGAATAATCCGTTGTAAAGTGGACCGAGCCATGCCCAACTGCTGAGAACGGCGTTTTTGGGATGTTCTTGGGGACCTCTCAACACTGGCTCGTACGGCAGCGATATTCTCGGCCGATCGCCTTGGTCGACTTTTATTTGGCCTCTTCGGATTAGAAAGAGCCTCACCAGTCGAAAATTTTTCGTATAAACGCTTAATAGTGTTCTTAGAAGGCGCACTTCTCACATTTTTTAATATTTTAAAAGCACGTTGAGTTTTCACAATTGACTTGTTCTGTTGAATGTAAATTTCAACTATTTCAGAGCGCTCGCGTCTCGTGTATTGTTGCATGGTAAAAATCTGCTTGGACTGACGCTTCAAACGCGCTATGTCATTAAGCGATCTGACATCTCTGTCAAAAGTTATGGCGTTGCCAGATGGGTCCGTCGAATATGGGCAACCCTGTAGATCTGGTCTAAAAATTAAGCTTCTTCACTTACTAGTTTAATTTGTTATAATGTAATGTTATACATACCCGTATCCACCCCTACAGTAGAAGAAATAGTTGACGCTATACACGCACTTAAAAACCACAAGGCTCCAGGACCTGCCAACATCAATCCTGAGCTGTTAAAAGTAGACCCCCAAACAAGTGCCTTCCTGCTCCAGAATGTGGTAAAAAGATTGTGGGACAACAATGAGCCTTCCGACGAATTGAAAGAGGGCCTGATCATCAACATACCGAAGAAAGGAGATCTTACAGAGTGTAGAAACTGGAGAGGAATAACACTTCTAAGCATGATAAACAAGATAATCGCTAATATTATCAATAGAAGACTTTCCGACTCCCTTGACAAAGAGTTTCGTTGTGAACAGGCGGGTTTTAGATCACAAAAGTCTTGCTTAGATCATATAAACAGCCTCCGTATTATAATTGAGCAGTCAGTCGAATGGAGATCGCCCCTTTATCTAGTCTTTATAGATTTCGAAAAAGCCTTTGACACACTCTCACACGATGCCATTTGGAAAGCACTGACCTGTAAAGGCGTTCCTAGGAAAATAATTGAGATCATTCAGGAGTTGTACAGAAACGCAATTTGTCGTATACTACACCAAAACGCAATAAGCGACAAAGTTCCTGTTAAAGCGGGTGTGCGTCAAGGCTGCATATTGTCACCGTTACTTTTTAACGTTGTGCTGGACATCGTCATGAAAAATGCAACGGCCAACAACAGAGGCATAATGTGGGGACTTGGTGAGCGTTTGGCCGATCTTGAATATGCCGACGACATATGCCTTCTAACACATAGTCACTCCGACATGTTAGAAAGCCTAAAAATGGTAGAGTCAGAAGCTGCAAAGGCAGGCCTCAAAATAAATATTCCTAAGACAAAAGCCATGAGAATAAATTCCACATGTAACAGACCATTTTCCATCCAAAACACTCAAATCCAGGATGTAAACACTTTTTGCTACTTGCGTAGTATCATAACAACGACCGGAGGATCTTCTGATGATGTACTGAATCGCACTATGAAAGCCCGACAAGCGTTCGGCCAACTCAGCACAGTTTGGAAATCACCAGTCATCTCCACCCACACAAAAATCAATATCTTCAATTCATGTGTGAAATCGGTTCTTCTCTATGGGTGCGAAACGTGGAACATGGCTACCAAAGATGCGAACAACCTGCAAGTCTTCGTCAACAAGTGCCTGAGAAGAATATTAAATATTTTCTGGCCCAACAGGATATCCAATGTACAACTCTGGGAACGCACTCACCAGAATCAAATACAAATCGAAGTGTTAAGAAGGAAATGGCGCTGGATTGGCCATGCACTGCGAAGATCTCCAGATGATGTAACCCGTAATGCTATAGACTGGAACCCACAGGGTAGTAGAAGAAGAGGACGTCCAGCACACACTTGGCGAAGACAGCTAGACTCAGAAGCGTTGGGAGCAGGCAAAGCCTGGAACAAAATAAAGAACCTTGCACCAAGCAGAAACGAATGGCGAAACTTTGTTGAGGCCCTATGCTCCTTATAGGAACTAAAGGAACCAATATATATATATATATATATATATATATATATATATATATATATATATATATATATATATATATATATAACATAACGTTATAAAATTGTACCATTAATTCACTATTTTTTGTCAGGAAAAATTTCTATCAAGGCTTTGATCACCTTATTTTTATTCTTCACTCAATCAAAACGTAAAATACCAAATTTTTCCATTTTTCTTCATATTTATTCATTTTCCTTACGAAACTGGAGTGGAACATACTGCCAGAAAACCCGACCCTTTAACCTCTTTTGACGAATAGCTTAGATGCAATTGATTGTATTTTTAATATCTTTATATGGTCATTCCTAAATGGAAAGGGAACAAGAAGTTTCTGAAATCTTACAAATGTCTCTACACTGACCGAGACAGAAAAGAGAAAACAATCTATAAACATATAAACAATTTATTTCAGCAGCTAAAGGTAAACAAGTATTATTTAATGTTAACTATTCTAAGTAGGTTAACAAATGTTTATAAAATAACTGCAGATATCAAGGATACAATTTTATCAGTTACCTTAAAAAAGGGATAAAGTTGAAAAAAACTTCTTAACATGAGCAAATACCTCGCTCAACCCCGAGGAATTAAATACCACAAACTGTAGTTTAATTTTTATACACAGCCTTAAACTTCTTACATATTTCGATTGTTCATCCGATAATCTTCAAAGTCGCATTGAATATTATGGATTCGATTAATAAGACTCATAATTCAGTGGCTGTTAGCCTAGTAAAGAAAAAATTAAAAGGTTCAGCAAGAAACCTTATTTCCACAGAGGCAACACTCCAGGGAATAATAGAGAAATTAAGATCTACATTCAATGCTGAATCGGTAAGTGTTATTACGCCCAATATAATGTAAATGGAGATTGAGGATCTCATGAAAAAGCTTTAGACGGCTTATATAACCTATGGACTCCCTATAAATATAGCTAACACGACAGAGTAAAACTTATCATAGAGTCAGGAACGTTCAAGGATTTGAATGGGGGTCTTGAAAATTTGGAGAAATTTAAACCGATGCTTATGATCAACCTAATTCTATACTTAACTTTGAATCAAACCAAAACATAAATTCTTTCGAATGTACTCAGGATATCGAAATTGTTTTCCAATATTTAAGAAACCAATTACTTAACCGACAACTGTTACAATATCCAGATTGTGGAGCGGTATTAACCCAGGAAAGACAGGGCATTGAAGTGCCAATTGCTTATGCATCTAGATATTTCACAAAAGATGAAAGCACTAAACCAGCTATTGAGCAGGTGTATAGGCTTCTCAGATATTTAGAGTACAAAAGTATATATTTACTGAAGGTGACAATAAGACTTCAGTCTAGCAAAAAGAAAAATTGTGCAGTTAGAAATTTAAAATTAAATTAAATAAATTAAGAATCTATGATGCGATTAAGGACCTTCAGCACCGCAGAATGCGAAAGAAGACTCTTTCCCAATTTTTGTTGCATGACTTGGTATTAATGGAAACCTTTAAAAATAAAGGGAATAGTCTTTAACGAAGGTTGACCTTAGTAATCCTACCTAGAATAACTACCGTAGCTGGAAAACCTAAAATCATGCACCAATATCACAATGATTCTATCAATAGAGGCTATAAAAAAATCTTTCGCATGATCCTTTGTTATCATTGGAAAGGCATGACTAAGGACATTGCGAAATACGTCAGACATTTCGTAGCATGCCATATAAATAAACCTACAATTAAAAGAAGAAAATAACATATAATTGATAGACACCATCGGATCGTAACCGATATCTGAGTCATAAACGAATACGCTGTTACAATTATGTGTGACCTAACTGGATATTTAGTAGCCATACTCATTGCCAATAAATTCGCCAGAAGCGCCAATAAATCCGACTGAAATTGTTACTGACATGAGTACGGAATTACATGAACCTAAAATGCTAAAATAAGTATGTGAATTGAAAAACTAAAATCGATCCCATATCATCATGAGCCACTTGGGATAGTTGAACCGACCCATAGATCATGTAATAAATATCTAAGATCTCAAGTATCAAATGATAGATCGGACTGGCATGAGTGGTTGAAATACTGTTTTGTAATACCACACAATCGACCGCTCATGACTATTGTGGATTCAAGTTGATCTTTGGAAAAATACTACGTACTCATAATTTCACAAACGACACCACAGTATCTTCAATTTTTAATATTGATTAATATGAAAAATATGTTAAGTTCAGACTTCCAGTAGCACATCGAAGAGCACCAGGTTTTCTGGAAATAGCTCAGCTCAAAAGGCAACAAAAATCCAATGATAGTGCTAACCCAATAAACATATCTTTAAATGACAACGTACTTCTCAACAATAAAGTTGGTCATAAACTAATAATGTTTACAACGTACAAATAGGAGATGACAACGGCAAGTTAGCTTTTGTCCAAAGAAGTCAAAATACCAATAATATCAAAAGGTAACAGAATTTTTTTATTGTTTTGCTTCGTGAAAATTCTTAATAGCTTTTATTTTATTGGGAATTTTTGAAAATTCATGTGTAACTTGTAAAAAATATTTTTGTGTAATTTTGATAATATTGAATGTTCAAAGAATATATTAAATTGAATACTACAGGTTTTATATATGCCCAAAATTAGAAATTCTTTGGTTATATTTAGAAGGAAAAATAACTTATTTCAATCACTGAATGAGTACTCACATATATAAATTATAATGTAGAATTCGTGGCTACGGCTTCAACCAGGCAAATTAATCTTAGTTCTTATCCTTAAACATTGACAATGAAAGTGATTAACATCAAGATCATTATTCTAATTACATGTTAAACTATATCATTAGATTAACCTTTATTTCAAGAACATACATATATATAGGAATGATAAAATCTAAATACGGTATTGTGGAATTCGACTTATCTTTGATGAACAATGTGTATTCTTCATCGTCAGCATTCTCACACTAGTCTTAAGCTTGTGTGTAAGCTAGTATATAACAAAGTATGTAAATGACTTAATGATTTGAATTAATACAGAGACACACAACAAGAACAGTCGCGAAGGCGATTGTTTTATAAAAATATAATTTTATATTAACAATCAATATTCTATTATTTCAACTAGCCACACTCTAAGAGAACACAAAATATATAATTATTTTAGATATTGATTAAGAACTTTGGCTTCAAGCTTAATTGGTTCTTTCTCTAAGAATATATCTGTGGTCGCAAGGAAAAACAAGGTAACTCCATTTTTCCAAAAAGTTGAAAAAACACCAAAAATTGGATGGATTTTGTATTTACCATCACTCTGTCAGATAAAAATTTTGAAAAAGTATCACATTTAAGAGTAATCTACAAAATAAAAATCGCTTAAATACCAGCTTTTAGGAAAAAAAAAGTAACTCCATGAGTTTTTTGTATATATCAGGTAACTCCACGTGTTTTAAGGAAAAATCAGGTAACTCCATAATATCCTTAAGAACAACACTAGGAGATTGATAGTTGATGTAAACAATAATTGAAACTAGAATTTTATCGTTAACATACAACAAAATTAACTGAATTCCTTTATTTTTAACAGCAAACTAAAAACTAAAAAATTTTAAGTTTTCGATTTTCAAATCAATACGTAATTTTTATCATAAAAAAACTTATAAATTTTTTACCCTTTGTTTTTATGAAAAAACATAAAAATTAATTTAAAAAAAATGTATATATTTATTTTTTTATTTATAACTTTTAAATAATGTTTTTTTGCATAAGACGATGAAAAGTTGCCTTAACTCCATAAAATATAAGGATAAATTCAAACAATAAAATGTTTAGGAAAATGTTCAACAGGATGTAAAATTATGTTTTTTTTAATGCGCACACATTAGAATATGAATTCAAAAAAAAGAACTAGTAAAATATGTCGAAAACTTAAAATGCGTCTTTCTCGTGTTTTCAAAAAATGGAGTTAACTTGTTTTTCCTTGCGACCACAGATATGTATATTTTTAAGAAGAAAATACAATAATTTAGTTAGGACTAACAAACTGAAAAAAAATAAACTAGTACGTTTTATTTAATTGTTTTTACATTTCTTCCCTGGAAAATTTATATAAACTTAATACTAAGGTCTATTTAATAAGGTCTGTGCAACTCTACAAAAACAAAAATCAAAAAAAATTCTGTTAGCTGACTAAAATACCAAAAAAACGCTTTACTTTTTGAGTATTTTTTGTGTTTTCCTTTTGTTGAACAATTTTTCAGTTTGCAAGACAACAAAAATAAATAATATTATTAATTATTACAAAGTTTTATTCGGTAAATATTTATGTGCTAAAAATATATTTTAAAATAATGGCTGATGGAGATAAAATAAAAGTATACGCATTGATCGTATTGGAGCACATTCGTGGATGTCTTGGAGGAGCGTGCTGTTTCACAAGGTATGGTGGGTCAAAAAGATGATCGTTTCGTTGCTGGTGTTGTTGTACAAATCGTGCGTGAAGACAAAATAGTTGGTCGTTCTATTTTCTTGGCCGGTGTGCCAAGTACTGGCAAGACTGTTTTAGCTGTTTTAATGTGGCTCAAGCCTTGGGTACAAAAACGGCTTTTACCAGCATGTCCGGCTCGGAAATATGTTCGTTAGAAATGAAAAAAACTGAGGATCTGTCACAGGCTTTACGTAAAATTTTTGGTGTACGTATTAAAGAGAAGACTGAGATAACATTTTAATTACCTGCAATAACAGTTTAATAAAAATTTTATTTTTTTAAGGTCACCCTAAAAACCACCGAAATGGAAATCAATTACGGTTTAGGTAACAAAATCATCAAGAGTTTTATTAAAAAGAAAATTCAAGGCGGTGATGTAACTATTCTGGAAAAGTAAATAAATAAGGACGTACTTTTAACAAAAAAAATGCCACAGTTAGTTTACATTATGGCATACAATTGATTACAACAGCCAATTTAGTGTGTCGTCGTCGTAAGGCTACCGAAGTCACAACATATGATGTAAAGAAAGTATATTCGTTGTTTTTGGATGAAAATCGTTCAAGTCAAATATTGAAAGAATACCAAGATGAATATAATTATTTATTTATTTATTAATTCAATAGTAATACAAAGCCTATAAGTCAAAAATACAAATATATATTCAATGAAATCGAAGAGAAGATCAAAGAGGGCCGAAAATAGCACTCTTACTTGTTTTTATTAAAATCGGTTGTATAATATGAGCATAAACTGTGTTACAAGATTTGGCTATTTATATAATATTTAAAAGGTATATAAACCCAAAAGGAATTCGTTAACAGTGTCAAAAATATGAAGTTTAATTTCAGAAAGTGCAGATATTGTTGGTATAGCGACTACGTCTCTAAAAGAAAATTTTAAATTAGGGTGCGATTGAATATCTATAATTCCGGCTTAAGTTAATTATCATTAATTAGTTTAACCTACTTTTAAATTTATATAAAAAGTTCAACGTTTTATATTTATTTGAAGTTGCTTCTGGTGTGAGTTGCTCCCACGTAAATAATAAAGGTGAAGCAGAATTGGCAAATTGTTCCAAGCAAAGACCAGAGTGAGTTGAAGTTGCCACATGTGGTGAACGGTTTTGTTCAAACAGAGTCCTATGTATGAGTTTAATTCACTATTTAAATAATCACGATCATTTTAAAAACTGAACTTACTCTTTGTTCGAAGCTGCACAAGCTTCAGCGCAAAGATTAGCTTCCTTCATTTGCTTAAAAAAACGCTCAGCATTTGGCAATAAGAGTATTCTTTTGCCATGCGGACAATACTTGTTGGCAAAAAGTGATCCTCACATATAAGCTCGATGCCACAGATTTCCATCCATTTTTTCCTTTAACCTGTGTCTTTTGGAATACGAAAAAGTGTTGTGGCAGATACACTATACATTTTTTTTTTACACAATGAGCAATAACGCATGTTTGCTAGTTTTGAACTGAGTTTTTATTTAATTTTTGAGAATTAAACTTTATTTTTTGTTTTTTAGTATAAAAGAGTTGTTTTTATTAAAACTTTTTTATTTAACTTATTTATTAAACACTTTTTAATATTTATTTCACTGCACTTTAGAATGTAAGCAAAAGTAGCGCCAAAAAGGTAAAGAAATTTTGACAACTATCGTATCTGAACATAAGGGAGCAAAAAATGATCAGCTGATTAGTTGAACAGACCTTATTAATAGACCTTGCTAAATACTATTAACACGTTTGTTTTGTTATTGATACAATAAAAGTGTAAAATTTTTACTTACTACTGCTTGATTTAAGGTATCTTTATCAACAGTTTGAACCAAATTTAAAGACATCATGGCAATAGATTTTTCTTTTTCATTCATTTTATTAAATTGTTTGATTATAGCACGAGCAGACGCTGAAGTAGCGGTACGGAATAAGGCGTCCAAATATACACTGCGAGCTAAAACCTTGTTAGGAAGAGGAAAGGTTGCTAATTCCAGCAATGTTTCAGTATCGGAATTACGCATTAAGCGAATCAATTCTACAAAGCTCTTTGCACTATTCTTCTTCACGTATCCATCTAACTGTAGTACCAATTCTGTTAAACTAACTTTAAGGGCTGCAATATTCTTTGATGAATAGGTATCAGGTTGTTGGAACATTATGGACACAGATCGCATACCAGTGGCTGGAGCATTAGTGGGAGTTCCAGATGCAATTCTTAATTTTAAATTGGTGACAACTTTGGCGCGTATTCCAACATCTGACTTAGGAATGCCAGCATAATTATATTCCTCAATAAGCTGGGCATTGCTAACAACACCATTTTCTATCTTCGATTCTTTTGCATATTCAGCCTTAAGAATTGATATGCTTTCCAAACCCGGTTTACTTTGAACAGCATTTGTTAATATACCACTGTTAATTATTTTACGATAACCACAAGCATTTAAGTTGCGAACTTTGTTTACAATTTCGGTATTTCCGATTTTACTGACTGTGGTGTGAGTAGGGCACTGACCAAAGACATCAACTTCTTGAACAGCACCTGGTTTCGACTGCAACATAGATATAACAGCACGTTTAATATTCAAAGAATACGCATTATCTACTTGATCAGCACAAATTTGAGGCTCTATGTTGCCATTAACCATTGTAAAATGTACAGGCTTCTGTATACTTTGCATAATTTTTTTTTCAACGTTTTCCTTGATGGCAGTTACTTTTACAGTTCCCAATTGTAATGTATAGCCGCAATTTCCTTCAGCGAACAACTTCGCATTACCAGTTACTTTGAGACTGGTATCATCAGAATTTCCATCCTCAATATTTAGCGCGACAGTCATAGTGCTATCAAAGTTGTACTCATAGACATTACCAGGTGTATATGATAAAAAGGTACCATCAGCTAAAATAAATATGAAAATAAAATAATTAAAATTATACTGTGACAAGGTAAACAGCTTCGAAGCAATTGAAAGATTCAATTACGCTATAAAAATCAAAGGTTTGATAAGTAGAATACAACACATATTTAAGAAATGAAAAACCTGAAATGGCATCCAAAACCAAATACAAAGCTCAGCTAATAGAATACTTTAAACCTTAAAGGCGTCCATAACAGAATGGCGGATTACATGTTTTTTAAAATAAAAAATAAAAATATTTGTATATAAATTAACGAACAAAGGACTCAGGCCAAAAAACTGCGGAAGGATTTTATTAATTAACACCTTTTTCTGTTTTTTATTTTTACGTTGTTTATTAGTTCTAATAATAAATCTACCAAAATATCCAATTGAGAATGACTTACTAGCTTTAATAAACTTAATATATTCCCTTAAAAAATCGGTGCAAAAGTATCATGCTGCTCGTGCATGTGCCGTTATTGTTCTTATGATGTAAGCTGATCTCCATATTACCCAATACGTTTGCATGCTGGGGTAAGCAGAATGCAATGTGTTGCTGTTCTCATAATGAAATATGACCCCATCAGCTTACTAGATGTCTGCAAGCTAGCGTTTTACACTGCGTTGATTTATACATCTATATATATAAAAGTGAAACTCTGTGTGTGTGTGTGTGTGTTAGCTATAGACTCCGAAACTGTAAAACCGATCGGGCTGAAACTTTGGTAAGTTGTTGTACACATACCAGGGAGTGTTTATGGGTGAAAAAAAGTGGGCGGGGCCACGCCCATAAAAAATTAGTTAGCATTTTAAGCTACTTGCACATGACCGATTTTTCTGAAACTTTGCACACATATCGAGCTGTTATGACTAAATAATTTCGTGATAAGAAAAGTGGGCGGGGCCACGCCCCTAAAAAAGTTTTAATTTTGAGGTACTTGCACTGGACCGATTTTTCTGAAACTTTGCACAGATATTGAGCTGTCATGACCTTATAATTTCGTGATTAAAAAAGTGGGCGGGGCCACGCCCATAAAAAAGGCTACAATTTTGAGGTACTTGCACCAGACCGATTTTTCTGAAACTTTGCACACATATTGAGCTGTCATGACTAAATAATTTCGTGATTAGAAAAGTGGGCAGTGCCACGCCTATAAAAAAAAGGTATCATTTTGAGGTACTTGCACTTGACCGATTATTCTGAAACTTTGCACACATATTGAGCTGTTATGACTTTACAATTTCGTGATTAGAAAAGTGGGCAGGGCCACGCCCATAAAAACAATTTTAATTTTGAGGTACTTGCACTAATCCGATTCTTCTGAAACTTTGCACACATATTGAGCTGTTATGACTTTACAATTTCGTGACTAGAAAAGTGGGCAATGCCACGCCCATAAAAAAATTATAATTTTTAGGTTTTTGCACTTGATATTCAATTAAAATTCAGAATGCATTTCGATTCATTAAGGGGCGTAGCAACGCGCGCCGGGTTTGGCTAGTTATTAGATAAATATAGTACACTTAAAAATGTTTAAATTCATTACCGAAACCACAACAAAATGGCGGATAATTTATATATTTAGCCTAAATATGAACTTAATTAAAACAAGTAAGAGCATTATATTCAGCTGAATCTTTTATACCCACCACCAATTTTGTGTACATTTTTTATTTTGTTAATCGCTATGAAATAATATCTTTATAATAAATTATGTATCACTCTCTTTGTAGAGGGTAGTTAAATTTTAAGGGCCCATGTTGAAGGTAAACTACACCGAACAAATATTTAAAATCTGCAAAATATGTCTGTATAAAATGTTAGAGCATCTGTGAATGCCTTCCTAGTTCGTTGAATGGGAACCATTGCTGTTTTTTGCGATAGTCTGGCAAAAGAGCAGTCAACCCCGACTTATCATCGTGCCCAACAATTGAGCCGATATTTTGTTCCATACATAATTGAACCATACAAATATTATCATTATAAAAAGAAATGATAATAATTTTCTAAATAATTTGTGTTTTATTTAAAATCAACATCGGCCCTTTATAATTTCGATATGCTACTAAAATATTTTCGAAAATTTAGTCTTTCAATGAAAGTGGCCGGTTAAGTAGGCGTGTCAATCAAGTTTCTGCTAATAAATACAAATAAGATATTTCAATATAGTCCTTTATTTTTCCAAAAATTTTGTCAATAGAGAAATTACATGTATTTAAGATAAACCGTTATATGGTAGGTAGGTGTTAAAGTGGGCGTGTCACCAAAGTTTTTAACATAACAATTACATGGATTAGAAGGATATATGTAGCAAATTTCATCATCATACCTCTAATATTTATGAGCTTTTAAATTCCATTAACGGTAGATAACGTGAAAAGTGGGCGTTATAGTAGGCGTGTCGAAATTGTTTCTGCTAATGAATACAACTAAGATATTTTAATATAGTCCTTTATTATTCCAAAATCTTTACTCATAAAGAAATTATATGAACTTTAGGTAAAACATTATATGGGAGGTGGGCGTGTCACATTGATTTTCTGTTATAAAAAAGCCTCTCACCAAAAAGCAAAGTGTGCAAAATTTCAGAATCGTACATCTAATTATGTCCGTTTTATTAGGTCTTAAATATACTGAAAAATACACTGCGCAGTGTAAATTTTGATCTAAAAATCCTTTCCTAATGCATAGATTTAAGAAATGTTTGGGGAGAAATATTGCTCTTACTCGAGAAATACACATTTGAAGTTTCATGACTACGTTAATGCGTTTGGACACAATTCCATTTTATTCGTTGTTCGCAGGATACAGTTTTTGATCTACTCTTGTATTACGAGCTATAACTCACTTCTTAATATTCCGATTTAGCTCATTTTCAATACCTTATGTATTAGAAAGATTCTGGCAAAATTTTAGGACCCTAGCTTTTTCGGTGCGACCTCTATCGTGCTTTCAACAGAAGGACATACGGACGGACATAGCTAGATCGTCATAAAATCAAACCCCGATTCAGAATATATGTTTATATATATTCATATATATTTATGGGGTCTAAAATTGATATTTCGATGTGTTACAGAATGATAAAATTAATATACCGCCACCATTATTTTGGTGGCTGGTATAAAAACATTTAAACAATGTCGAACGAAAATACAAATGGTATAGAGCGAATGGCTTCCAATTAGGGTGATTGATTATTCGACTTTTTTAAGAAACCGGTTTTCAAATACTTTGAAATTTAGAATTAAAAAAAAACCGGTTTCTATTTTGAAAATTAAGAAAAAACCGGTTAACCGGTTCGAATATATAAAATATAATATTTAAAGAAAAAATTAAAAAATATTGTTCAAAAAGATTATAATAAAAACAAGTAAGAGCGCTATATTCGGCCGTGCCGAATCTTATATACCCTTCACAACGTGTAGTCATGCAATAACAGTAGTTTGTGTCACCACTCATCCTATATGAAATACGTACATATGTATATACTGGTTAGACTAAATGTGGCATCGAATCCCAGCTGAGCCAAAAAAATTTTATCTTATTTTATTTAAAATATTATTTATATTTTATTATTTTTTTTTAAATTTTTTTTTAATTTTTTTTTTTGTAATTTTCTTTATTATTTTTTTTTATTTTTAATATATTTTTTTTTGTAATTTTTTTTTTTTGGCATGTTTTTTGCATGTATGTATATAAGTATGTTGTTGTTGTAATTGTGTAAAAAAACGAGGTGGTCGTGGTTTTTTGCTCATATCTCAGAAAGTTATGGGGCGATTGTGCTGAATTTCAATAGCGATTCATTCCTGGATATTTCCAAGAGATTGATACTATAAGCAGATCTGAGGAACATATGGTTGCTTCTAAAAGTTGATTTCAACCAACACACGGGCAGACGGACAGACGGTCAGGGCTTAATCGACTCCTCTATTCATAAGCTTTCAGAAAATATATACTTTATGGGGTCGGAAATGAAAATTGTAGAAATTACAAACGGAATGACAAAGCTATATATACCCTTGTGCACCACAGGTGAAGGGTATAACAAGTAAGAGTGCTATATTCGGCCATGCCGAATCTTATATACCCTTCACAACGTGTAGTCATGCAATAACAAAATTTAAAAAAAAATTAAAAAAAAAAATTATTGTATATATAATCTATAGTCTATATATATAAAAGTGAAACTCTGTGTGTGTGTGTGTGTGTGTGTGTGTGTGTGTTAGCTATAGACTCCGAAACTGTAAAACCGATCGGGCTCAAACTTTGGTAAGTTGTTGTACACATACCAGGGAGTGTTTATGGGTGAAAAAAAGTGGGCGGAGCCACGCCCATAAAAAATTAGTTATCAGTTTTAGCTACTTGCACTTGACCGATTTTTCTGAAACTTTGCACACATATCGAGCTGTCATGACTAAATAATTTCGTGATAAGAAAAGTGGGCGGGGCCACGCCCCTAAAAAAGTTTTCATTTTGAGGTACTTTCACTGGACCGATTTTTCTGAAACTTTGCACACATATTTAGCTATCATGACTTTATAATTTCGTGATTGAAAAAGTGGGCGGGACCACGCCCATAAAAAATTAGTTATCAGATTTAGCTACTTGCACTGGACCGATTTTTCTGAAACTTTGCACACATATTGAGCTGTCATGACTTTATAATTTCGTGATTGAAAAAGTGGGCGGGACCACGCCCATAAAAAATTAGTTATCAGTTTTAGCTACTTGCCCTTGACCGATTTTTCTGAAACTTTGCACACATATCGAGCTGTCATGTCTTAATAATTTCGTGATAAGAAAAGTGGGCGGGGCCACGCCCCTAAAAAAGTTTTAATATTGAGGTACTCGCACTGGACCGATTTTTCTGAAACTTTGCACACATACTAAGCTGTCATAACCATATATTTTCGTGATTAGAAAAGTGGGCAGGGCCACGCCCATAAAAAAAGGTTATAATTTTGAGGTACTTGCACCAGACCGATTTTTCTGAGACTTTGCACACATATCGAACTGTCATGACTAAATTATTTCGTGATTAAAAAAATGAGCAGTGCCACGCCCATAAAAAAAGGAATGATTTTGAGGTACTTGCAGTGGACCGATTATTCTGAAACTTTGCACACATATTGAGCTGTTATATCTTTAGAATTTCGTGATTAGAAAAGTGGGCAATGCCACGCCCATAAAAAATTATAATTTTTAGGTTTTTGCACTTGATATTCAATTAAAATTAAGAATGCATTTCGATTTATTAAGGGGCGTAGCAACGCGCGCCGGGTTTGGCTAGTATACATATATAAAACAAAAAATAAAAAAAAAAATTAAAAAAAAAAATAAAAAAAATAATAAAAATATAAATAATATATTAAATAAAAAAAAAATAAAAAAAAAATTAAAAAAAAATTTTTTAAAAATTAAACCAGTATATAAGTACATATGCACGTATTTTATATGGGATGAATGGAGATACAAACAATTGTTATAGCATGACTACACGTTGTGAAGGGTATATAAGATTCGGCACGGCCGAATATAGCACTGTTACTTGTTGTATATTTATTTGTTTGACATTAGAAATGCCACCTATAGCATTTTCATCTCACTGAACATACTTCTCAAGTGTTGTATTTCAAGTTTTAGACAGTAAGTGAAACAATTAAGTATATATTGCTCAATTTAAAAATAATTTTTAGTATGGTAAATTGAGCTCAATATGGCCTTTAATTGCGAAAATATTATAAATTGACAATTAAGGCGCGTGTGTGAACATAGTATAATGCAGGATATATTCTCTTATTGTTTCAACCCTCACTAGTGACATTAATAATCACTTTATCATTTACGTTAGGTAAGAGATACATTCCTTTGAAACACATATAAAGCATACCCTGAAAACATATAAACATACACTAAGTGACAATCAGAGATGGAAAATGCAATACCAATTAATTTAATTTAATTTGGAAAAATACACATATAAAATTTAAAATTCAATTACTCAATATTATATGTATCCAAACAATTAGATAAAAATAGAAAATTTATTAATTTAATTAAAAGAGACATTTTTACTATAACTTCAAAGTTTTTGATTTGAAAATAAAAAACTTCCCTAATTATATTTTTTTTTCAATTCTAACACAAACTAAATAAATTTAAATTTGTAATTCGACATAATTTTATTTGAATAAATTCTACACAAGTTACCACTGGCGATTGAAAAGAAAGGTCTCTTGAAATTCTTTTGGTACGAATTTTTTACTGAAATTAAATGAACCTTATTTTTTCCATTACGAGTATCCATTTAACCCTAAAATATGAAAATTTTTAGTGGAAATTTATAGTGGTACAATATATTACTATTTTCGCTCGGAAACTCTTTTAACACACTTATCACTCATTTTTTACTAAAGTTTACAAGAGAATTTTATTTAAATTCTATATTCTCTTCCAATTTATTTGATAGATTATTCATATCTACTGCTATAATCCAATAGCCCCTACCATTTGGAAAGAATATAATAAAATTAAATCTTAAAATCTAAATTTGCGTATAAAATTTAAAAATTTTCATGCTACACTCTTAGCCCCTACCCCCAATGATATAAAGAATAGTTTTCTACTGCTCAACATATATTTCCTTGCCAAATTTGTATATATTTAAAATAGCTACTCATAGCTATCGCTATATGATAAATAGCGCCCATAGTTGCCAATTGATGGAACTATACAGTTAAATAGCAACCCATATTAACCCATGGATATCGCTATATGATAAATAGCGCCCTATATTTACCCATTGAGAGTGATACACAGCTGAAAAGCACCCAATAAACTTAAAAATAGTTAATAAACGCTAACGCTATGCTGAAAAACCTAAATTATAACATATTTGTGTTCCTTCAAATATTGCAAATTCTATCATTTACTTCTTAAGTAAATTTTACTAGACACTCAGTTCTAGTCCTATACTCGAATAGGCCCTATCCCAGTAGAATTGCATATTTAATTTATATTGTCATAACCCATTGACAATAGTAATTATTGATAACTCACAACGTATACTCAATCTATTATACTAAACACAAATAATTGGTACAAATCTCTAAAAATCGCATTCCCAAGTCCATCTGTAGAACAAAAATTCGATTTTTATTGTTGTCATTTAGAGACATGCTGCTCTAAATTACATGATAGGAATCAAACGTATCACTCTAGCTCTCTATTAGAGGTAATATTGGCTGACCTCGACAGAAGATGGAGTCAATTGGTTGTCTCATACAACAATATTATGCATTCAGGTCGAAATACAGAGGTTATAACTCAAAAGTTTAGCAAGCACTCAAACTTTTACTATACATGTAAGTAAAATTGTGGATTTGATCCGAATAACTCCCTATATTGCTGTTTCCGACTCTTACAATGCTATGAAATACCCTACAATATTGACCAAATCTGAAAGTTACACAGAAAATCACATAATAACTTCTCTCGAAAGCGAAAAATGTGAAAAAGACATCCCGGCAAACACTTTAATAAGGGAAAATGCTAAAAAAATACTAAGGAAAAACTACACGATCTCGAGAAAAAATCATCAAACAGAAATAATGAAAAACTTTCATGTCTCAAAGAAAACCCATCAAATATAATTGATGAAAGAGCAAAAACTCAGACTGAACAGAATTTTAAACTGACGAAAATCACTACATCGAAAACTCAGTTAAGTCCGCGGGGGAGTTCTCGCACTTTACTAATAATGCGAGAAAAAATATTACTAGTCACGAGTCCGATATTAACGTTACCATTTTGAACTCAAACTCTGAAGATATCATCTGCTTTAAGATGCGTTATTCCTAGTCTATTATTCCATAGAAAGTATGTCACATATATATTGGGAATTTGTCTTATGAAACATTTATCTCTATGGATTCTTCTTACTCTAATATTCGAGAAACATAAGCGGAAGGAAAAATCGTCACAAATAAGCTTCTAGTGGTTTTGTGATCTCAATAAAACCCGATTTCCGGTTCTCATATATATCTCAATTTCCACTCCAAAATATAGAAAATCAAATTATAATTCTATAACTCAATCAAAGTTACCCCATTTATTTTAAAATCTTTGTATTGATTTAAAATTTTAACTCGGTTTGTTAAATAATAACTCACCTAACATTGCCTTTCATATTCTCTTTAATTAACTTCTTGTCTAAATATTTGTGCTCTCTCTTCCTAGATATAATAAAACTAATACGGAACGTCGCTCCAGCAATAGCCGTAAGCAGATTCGTTCTGGTCATCATAAAGTTGACATTTTTTTATGTATGGTCTGTAAACCTTACCATCCCATACGATTTTGCAGGAAATTTTTAAATATGAGTGTGAACAATAGACAGCGAGTGGTTAAGAAATATGAATATTGTTCTAATTGTTTAGCACGAAGCCACACTATTAGATCATGTACTTCAATGGATACGTGAAAAAAATGCGACCAATTGCACCACACTTTGCTTCATCCACGACATGTGAAATTACCACCAGCAACAACAATCGTAACCTACAGAAAATAAGCCGAAATTCAACAACATCATCACAACGATCTGTAAACCAACACCAATCGTCATCAGCGTCAACAACACCGAATGCCAAACTTCTAACCGAGGCAATAAAATCATTAGCGCAAGTGCTTTGTGCCTCTGACAACCCAGCATCTGTTGCCTAACGCCAAGGCCGCCGGCATGTCCAATCTTGTCATTGGACTTAAATAATTTTTATATTTTTCTTATCATTTTATGTCATTTTTAATTTCTTACATTGATTATAAATTGTTAATATATTTTGTTTCTTTATTATATACATCGGGCATACATTTCCTAACCAAAAGCAAGATCAATGCTACTGAGTTTCAAAAATTAAGATTCATAATTTGCAAATTACCCTAAAAATAATAAAAATAACATTTTTTCCTTCGCTAAACTTCCACTTGGTTTATTACTACCTACATTCAGAATTCTATAAATACAAAATATAACAAAAAAAATGAGAACAAATAATTTCGATCGTCCAAAATATTAGGAGTTACCTCGGATCAAAAAACACTTATTTTAAGAATCCATGTTTACAAACGTTAAAATACTAAAAGTACAATAAAAATGGGCAAAGGCTTTTTTGTGTCTTAAATATAATTTTAATTTAAACTTGAATCAATAATCCTTTATTTCACAATTTTAGCTTTTAAACGTAGAAAATACAAAAAAGTCCCATTCAAATTCCAAAAGGTACCTTTTTGGTCGCTTATAACAATTTAGTCTCACCTGGAATCAATAGTCCTTGATTGTACAATCCTACCCTCATAAACGTAGAAAATACAAAAATTACCATAAAAATTCAAAAAAGTAACTTTTTGGTCGCACATAACATTTTCAGTTTCACCTTGTATCAATAGTCTTTGATTGTACAATCCTACCTTCATAAACGTAGAAAATACAAAAAGTACCATAAAAATTAAAAAAATACCTTTTTGGTCGTGATAACATTTTTAGTCTCACCTTGTATTAATAGTCACTGATTTCAAAATTCTAGCTTCGCAAACGTTGAATATACAAAAAGTATCATAAAAATTCAAAAAAATACCTTTTTGGTCGACCATAACTCTTTTAGTCTCACCTTGTATCAATAGTCATTAATTTCAAAATTCTAGCTTCGCAAACGTTATAAATACAAAAAGTACCATAAAAACTCAAAAAAGTACCTTCTTGGTCGCCCATAACTTTTTAGTCTCACCTTGTATCAATAGTCATAAGATTCAAAATTCTAGTTTCGAAAACGTAGAAAATACAAAAAAGGTAACATAAAAATTAAAAAAAGTACCTTTTTGGTCGCACATAAAATTTGTAGTCTCACCTGGACTCAATAGTCCTTGATTGTACAATCCTACCTTCATAAACGTAGAAAGTACCAAAGGTTAGGTTAGGTTAGATCCGGCAGCCGCCCGAAGGCATAGCTCACTTGGGTCCTCCGAGGGTCCCGTTGTGATACTGTAGGCACCATCGCCCGTTTGTCTATGTCCTCTGGCCGTCGTTCCTCAGCCGTCCTGTCCTGTTCACGAAGGTATGGATCTTTCCCAGATCAACTGCGGAAAGACAAGTTTTACTTACAAGTATTCGTTGACCCAGAATCTGCCGTCTCAGGTCCCCGAATGCAGGACAATTGCAGAGAAGATGTTCAGTCATCTCCTCCTCTTCCTCGTTATCGCAACTTCTGCAGAAGTCGTTGTAAGGGATATTCAGCCTTTTCGCATGTGTACCTATAGGCCAGTGTCCGGTAATGACCGCTATGAGGTTCCTAGGGTGGATTCGGGGCATATTCACTGCATATTGCGTCCTATGCACATCCATGTCAGGCCAGATCTTTCTGGTTTCCAAACAAGTGGGTTCTCTCACCCATCTTTCCTTGGCATCCAAATATAATCGATGCGAGATTAGCTGTTTACCCTTCGATAAGGGAATACCCAAAGCACAACGTGATTCAACCGAATCTAAGGTAGTACCGGCTTTTGCAAGTGCATCAGCTCTATTATTACCATCAATATCCCCATGTCCTGGAACCCACACAAGGGTAACCGTCGAATGTCTCGCTATCTCCTCAAGAGACACCCGGCATTCCTAAGCAATTTTCGATGTGTTGTACACACTCTCAAGGGACCTAATAGCCGCCTTGCTGTCAGTAAATATATAAATATCCCTGCCAGATATTTCATTATACTGAATCTGTTCCGCGGTTGTCCTAATAGCCATTAGTTCGGCCTGTATCGCGCTACAGTAATCCGGTAGCCTAAGGGACAATTCCAAACCCAACTGGATCGAAAAGATACCACATCCAGCTCCAGCTTGTGATATCGATCCGTCAGTAAATATCTGGATGGCATTCTCCGGAGGTCGGAGGCCGTTGTCGTATTCAGATCTATCCGGTATATTCGTCACGAAACCCGGATCGAATGCTGGTTCAGGTACCTTGTAATCAATAGGAGAAGCAATATTGATCATACCCAAAATTCTTGCATGTCCATAATTCACATACTTCCATGCACTTGTGGCATTCAGCCTCAGTGCGGTGTCCGCAGCCAACTGTCTAGCCATGATGCCTGGTGGTAACCAGTTTAAAATAGTGAACAGTGCCTTAGATGGTATGGTCCTAAGATCACCTGTTATCATAATCGCAGCCATTCTCATAATACGTCCGAAACTGTCCGGGTGGATTCTCTTCTCCAGCGCCACCCACCAGACTGCCGCTCCGTAATAAAGAATTGGTCTGACGACAGAATCGTATAGCCAGTATAAGTTCCTAGGGTTAATACCCCAATCAAGGCCAATTGCCCTCTTGCAGTAGTATAATACAGTTGCCGCCTTAGTGGTCCTGGATTTTGTGTTCAGGTTCCAGTTTAGTTTGCTGTCCAATACGAGACCCAAATATTTGGCATTATCGGATAGCGCTAGTGCCACCCCGTCTATCCTAGGCGTAGCAAAGGTCGGTATTTTGTACCTCCTTGTGAACAGTACCAGTTCCGTTTTGGCAGGATTGACTCCCAGACCACATCCATGGCACCATCTAAGTATTAACGTTAGCGCAGATTCCAAGAGCTCCGAGAGCAGTCCAGGATCTTTGCCCGTAGCTGCTACAGCCACATCATCTGCATAAGCAACAGTCATGCAGAATGTATTCTCCATGGCCCTAAGCAGGATATTAATGTTGATGTTCCATAGTAGTGGAGAAAGTACGCCACCTTGCGGTGTGCCATTTACAGCCACCTTGGAGATGCTAGAGGCGCCCAAAGTTGATTCCATGCGTCTATTCATTCAAAAAAGTACCTTTTTGCCCGACTATAACTTTTTCAGTCCCACCTTGTATCAATAGTCACTAATTTCAAAATTCTAGCTTCGCAAACGTAGAAAATACAAAAAGTACTATAAAAATTATAAAAAGTACCTTTTTGGTAACCCAAAACATTTTTAGTCTTACCGGAATCAATAGTCCTTTAATTTACAATTCTACCTTTATAAACGTAGAAAATACCAAAAGTACCATAGAAATTCGAAAAAGTACATTTTTGGTCCAAGTTCCAAATTCCAAGTTTAAAATGTTCAAATATCTATGTAACAAAATATTTAAATAGACATGATTTAAGGTCAGTAAATCTACCCTTTTTTGCATAAAAGTAATTATGTTCTAAAAAGTACCAAACTCGTCCTGATTTTTCCGTTTTCTACCCTGTTATGAATGTGTTTCAATGTTTATTAAATTACATAATATTTTATGTCTGGTGAAATCTCAGTTAAAAATTTTGTGAAAATTGGCCGTCAAATTTAGAATTACATACATTTTATGGAATTTTCCCCTTTTTTGGTACCTTTTTTGTCCCCAAAAAAGTTTCCAAATATTTCACCTTAATATTTGTCCATATTCTATTAGGCAATCATAATGATCAAATTTTGTCCCATTGAATAATATTAGAAAAGTTTGTTTTAAAAAAAGTACCAAAAATAGCGACAATTTTTACCCCTTTATACATGCAAATTTGAAAAAAGTGCCGAATTCCTATTAATATTTTTTCGGGGATTACTTAAAACAGTTTAAGTTTTTTCCTAGCTTTATGTGTTTGGAAGTTACATAGGGCACCAAACAAGTACCAAATTACAGTTTTTACCCGTTTTTTCCCCTTAGGGGTTGAAAATTCAAAAAAATGTATAAAAAAAACGTGAAAAAAAACAATTAAAATAACAATGAAAATACAGGTCAAAATAAAAACTCCACTAATTCGAAAACAATTTGGTGTGGATCTCACGATCATAAACGTAGTTCTTGCCTTATAGATGGGCCAAAATGTTTAAAGTTTATCAAAACTAGTCATATAACGAGAGATTGTAGTGACAAATAATGTTAAGTGATCAGTTCAGATTTGAAGAACTTAACAATAAATGAAACCAGTTTAAAGAAACTAATCTTCTATCTATATATATAAAAGTGAAACTCTGTGTGTGTGTGTTAGATATAGACTCCGAAACTGTAAAACCGATCGGACTCAAACTTTGGCAAGTTGTTGTACACATACCAGGGAGTGTTTATGGGTGGAAAAAAGTGGGCGGCGCCACGCCCATAAAAATTAGTTATCAGTTTTAGCTACTTGCACTTGACCGATTTTTCTGAAACTTTGCACACATATCGAGCTGTTATGACTAAATAATTTCATGATAAGAAAAGTGGGCGAGGCCACGCCCCTAAAAAAGTTTTAATTTTGAGGCACTTGCACTGGACTGATTTTTCTGAAACTTTGCACACATACTAAGCTGTCATAATCATTTAATTTCGTGATTAGAAAAGTGGGCAGGGCCACGCCCATAAAAAAAGGTTATACTTTTGAGGTACTTGCACCAGACAGGTTTTTCTGAAACTTTGCACACACATCGAGCTGTCATGACTAAATAATTTCGTGATTCGAAAAATGGGCAGTGCCACGCCCATTGAGGTACTTGCAGTGGACCGATTATTCTGAAACTTTGCACACATATTGAGCTGTTATGACTTTACAATTTCGTCATTAGAAAAAAACAATTATAATCTTGAGGTACTTGCACTGGTCCGATTGAGCTGTTATGACTTTACAATTTCGTGATTAGAAAAGTGGGCAATGCCACGCCGATAAAAAAAATAAAATTTTTTGGTTTTTGCACTTGATATTCAATTAAAATTCAGAATGCATTTCGATTCGTTAAGGGGCGTAGCAACGCGCGCCGGGTTTGGCTAGTCTATATATATAAAAGTGAAACTCTGTGTGTGTGTGTGTGTGTGTGTGTGTGTGTTAGCTATAGACTCCGAAACTGTAAAACCGATCGGAGTCAAACTTTGGCAAGTTGTTGTACACATACCAGGGGGTGTTTATGGGTGGAAAAGTGGGCGGGGTCACGCCCATAAAAATTAGTTATCAGTTTTAGCTACTTGCACTCGACCGATTTTTCTGAAACTTTGCACACATATCGAGCTGTCATGACTAAATAATTTTGTGATAAGAAAAGTGGGCGGGGTCACGCCCATAAAAAAAGGTTTTAATATTGAGGTACTTGCACCAGACCGATTTTTCTGAAACTTTGCACACATATCGAGCTGTCATGACTAAATAATTTCGCAATTAGAAAAGTGGGCAGTGCCACGCCCATAAAAAAGGTATCATTTTGAGGTACTTTCACTGGACCGATTATTCTGAAACTTTGCACACATAATGAGCTGTTATGACTTTACAATTTCGTGATTAGAAAAGTGGGCAGGGCCACGCCCATAAAAACAATTACAGTTTTGAGGTACTTGCACTGGTCCGATTCTTCTGATAATTTGCACACATATTGAGCTCTTATGACTTTACAATTTCGTGATTAGAAAAGTGGGCAATGCCACACTCATAAAAAAATTATAATTTTTAGTTTTTTGCACTTGATATTCAATTAAAATTCAGAATGCATTTCGATTCATTGAGGGGCGTAGCAACGCGCGCCGGGTTTGGCTAGTCTTCTATAAATATAAAAGTGAAACTCTGTGTGTATGTGTTTGTGTGTGTGTGTGTTAGCTATAGACCCCGAAACTGTAAAACCGATCGGAGTCAAACTTTGGCAAGTTGTTGTACACAATCCAGGGAGTGCTTATGGGCGACAAAAAGTGGGCGGGGTCACGCCCATAAAAAATTAGTTAGCAGTTTTAGCTGTTTGCACTTGACCGATTCTCCTGAAACTTTGCACACATATTGAGCTGTCATGACTATATAATTTCGTGATTAGAAAAGTGGGCGGGGCCACGCCCATAAAAAAGTTACAATTTTGAGGTACTTGCACTGAACCGATTTTTCTGAAACTTTGCACACATATTGAGTTGTCATGTCTTAAAAATTTCGTGATTAGAAAATTGCGCAGGGCCACGCCCATAAAAAAAATTATAATTTTGAAGTATTTGCAGTGGACCGATTTTTCTGAAACTTTGCACACATATTAAGCTGTCAGGACTTTACAATTTCAAAATTAGAAAAGTGGGCAGTGCCACGCCCATAAAAAAGTTATTATTTTAAGCTACTTGCACTTGACCGATTTTTCTGAAACTTTGTGACGTGGTTACTTGGTAGACACGCACATATAATATATGTATAATATATATAAAATAATATGATAATAGTCATAAGGAAATTTGTATAATACGTATGATAGGAATACCCCTACTACTACGGGTTATATTGAACACTCTTAATGTCTTTTCATTTTTCTTTGTATTTAGAATTCTCATTTGGTTTATGCATCAATATGTATAAGTATGCTGACTGTTAGAAACACAGCGGCTTCGGCTGACTGTTAGAATCACAGCAGCTTCGGCTGACTGTTTACACACACAGCGGCTTCGGCTGATTGTTTCGTTAAGTTAGATATAAGGACGATTGTAGTATCGTAAGAATCATAGCGATAAGACGATCGTAAGAAGCGTAGAACTAAGAAGATTGTAATATTATAAGTATTAACTTTAACCACATCACCGATCCTGTCCACCGCTTGAGTTCGCCACTTCACCTTTACCGATCTTATTCATCGCGCGACTCACGAATCATCACCGAACCCGTTTACCGAGTGAGTTCGCCACTTCACCGTTACCGATCTTATTCATCGGGCGACTCACGAATCATCACCGATCGAGTTCGCCACTTCACCGTTACCGATCTTATTCATCGGGCGACTCACGAATCATCACCGTTACTGATCCTGTTCGCCGTTACTGATCTCATTCACTGAAAGACTCACGACACCTCATCGTAACTGATCCTGCTGCCGAACGATTCTAGCTGCTACCGATCCAGCCGCCCCCAACAACTCCCGACATATCACCGCCTATAATTCGTTGTACTTAATATTTTGTTATAAATCGAAATATATAAATAAAGTGAATTCTATTGTCAACCCCGAATAAGGGTAAATAATTGGTCTTTCAATATACTTAAGGTTCGTGGACCCGTAAGTTGACCCTGGACACGACTGAACTACCTCAGCCTTTGGCAAAACCACGTTAGAACTTTGAACACATATTGAGCTGTCATGACTATATAATTCAGTGATTAGAAAAGTGGGCAGGGCCACGCCCATAAAAAAGTTTTAATTTAAAGATACTTGCGCTTTACCGATTTTTCTGAAACTTTGCAATCATATTGAGCTGTCATGACTTTACAATTTCGTGATTTAAAAAGTGGGAAGTGCCACGCCCACGAGTATTTTTAATAAAAACATTAAAAAGACGAGGTGCTGTGAAAATACCACAAGGAATTCTAAAAGTGAATTCCAATTTTGATGGGCAGATTATAATGCAGGTATGAAATATTTACAAAAAGTTATTAATGTTGCCGCACAAAATAATTTCGAAATAAAGTATAAAAAATTTACATTTTTACAAAATCAAGTTGAATATTTAGGGGTGATAATAGCAAGTGGTACAATAAATCCTAGCAATGAAAAAAATTACAGCGGGAAAGAACTTTTCCATACCACAGAATGTTAGAAGTATACAATCATTCCTTGTACTTACAGGATTTTTCATAAAGTTTATAAAAAATTATTCAGTGGTTGTCTGACCTTTAACAAATTTACTTAAGAAGGACGTTGCATTTGTGATGAGGCAAAAACGGCCATTAGGATAATGCAAGATATTTTAACAAATCAACCAGTTTTGAGAAATTTTTCAAGAAAAGCAAAAACAGAATTACACGCAGATGCGAGATTTGGTTTTGGTGCTATGCTAATACAAC
The DNA here is from genome assembly GCA_941918925.1 of Phyto melanocephala. Classification (NCBI taxonomy): domain Eukaryota; kingdom Metazoa; phylum Arthropoda; class Insecta; order Diptera; family Rhinophoridae; genus Phyto; species Phyto melanocephala. The sequence continues at coordinate 6,914,175 of OW799238.1, read as the reverse complement.
AGTTTAAGGAAAACTGTAGAAAAACATCGGAATCAAAAGCAAACTACATAGCTATTATTTAAAAATAAAGGCAGCATTTTTAGAAATGAAGAAGTTACGACATTATCTATATTGAATGAAATTCGATTTACTCACTGATTGTTTAGCATTCTATATAGAAAAGATAATTTGGTACTCTCGATCTCTAGATACGTAATGTACAGTCAGGACTTTTTTAATAATTTAAAACATCGAAAAGGTCAACGGATGAAGCACGTTGATGCGTTCAGTATACATCCAGTTAATATTGCCAGCGTAGAGTCAGAACCACGATGCCGTTTACCAAAAGCACAAAATGCTGATGACACCTTGAGGTGTCAATAAAAATAATAAAAAGCAGCAAATAAAGAAAAAAACAGTATATTTTTTTAAGAAATCATAGCTATTTATTTCGCTGATAGCCATGTTTTCTTCATTAGCTCTTGCAAGCCAGTTAAAGTGGTTTTTCCAAATCTCTTTAAATTTATTTTTACGTCGATTATTAATCTCTTTAAATTAATTTTTACTTCGATTAACAATTTGCTTCCTTCGTTTGGAATACGGCGTGCAAGCTATTTCTTCTACATCTGCAGTTGAGCTAGCTGATAAAGATTTGTCGGAAATGATTTTTTCTCCATCCATTTCTAAAAATAATTTTTTTAAATCAACAATAAACTTATAAGAGTATATCAAATTTATCTTACTTAACTTACTGTTTTTTTAAAAACGTGAATACACAAGAAACAGTAACAACGTTATTAAAAAGCGATGTGCTTTATTAACTAAAGGTTGATTTTTTAGCTATTATTTTTTTGGCAACACTGGTTTAAACAGCTGACGCCCGTTTCGTGTTTTGTTTCACTGTCAAACATTTTCAGTTTGGTCTATAATTTAACCATGAATCGTCTTACAAACGAACAACGCTTGCAAATTATTGAATTTTATTATCAAAATGCGTCCTCTGTTAAGAAAGTTCATCGCGCGCTTCTTATCGGAAAATTGTGTTCAGCGACGAAGCTCACTTTCGGCTCAATGGGTACATTAGTAAGCAGAATCCAGTGCATCCAGTTTGGTCCGGTTTATGGGCTAGTGGTATCATTGGACCGTACTTCTTTAAAGATGATACGAATCGTGACGTAACTTGCATGACATGTGGTTTCAACAAGACGGTGCCACATGCCACACAGCACTCTTAACAATGGACTAATTGAGAGGCGAGTTCGGTGAACATTTTATTTCACGTTCTGGACCGGTAAATTGGCTGCCTAGATCGTGCGATTTAACTCCTTTAGACTATTTTTTGTGGGGCTGTGTTAAAGCTATACACACATGCCCGCTTCAATTGAAGCATTTATTCATGAGATACCGGCCAAAATGTTGGAAAGAATATGCCAAAACTGGACTAAGCGGATGGACCATTTGAGGCGCAGTCACGGTCAACATTTGCATGAAATAATCTTCAAACATTAAATTATATGGACCGTACTATCGATTCAAATAAAGATTTCATGAATTTTTCTGAATTTTATGTTTTTTTTTAACTTTCTTATAGCTCTTAAAAAATCACGCTTTATTACAGAGTGTTTCAAATTATCTTAGGTTTTTTCACACTGATAAAAATTTTTTATCAAATATTAAAATATAGAAATGTTATTGTTTTATAAAAAATATTCATAAAAACAGTACAAAGTATTGAAAACAGTACATTTGCGTACTGTTTTGGGTGTTGTGCATAAAAAAGTACAATTAAGAAAAAAACAGTACATGTACTGCTAAAAACAGTACGTCTGGCACCCTACCTTGAGGGCTTTTATCAAAACATTTAATACTCGTCTCTATAATTACTACTAGTTGGTAGGTAGTGTATTATGTAATTCAGTTAATGGGAATAATGTAAATATATGGAACAGCAAAAACTGATAATCTAATAAAACAACACTATTTTATATCAGATATGGAAAATAAAGTAATACAGAAATGTAATAAATGTATCCTTTTCAGCAAAAACCAGGGCAAACTAGAAGGATTTCTAGAACGTATTGTTAAAGGTGACATGCCGCTGTGTACGATACACATTGATCAACTAGGGCCCATGTATACTACGTCCAAGCATTAGAAGTATATACTTATTAGCTATAGTTGATGGTTTTAGTAAATGCGTCTGGCTTTACCCAACAAAAAGAACTGGTGTGAATGAAGTTGTTAACAAACTCGAGTGTTATCGTAAAGTTTTTGGTGTTCTACAACGTATTATAAGCGACAGAGATGCAGCGTTTACTTCGAACACATTTAAAAGAGTTACGCAATTCTAACAGCATCGAACATATACTAACAAAAAGTTGTATACCGAAAGGTAACGGACAAGTAGAACGTATCAACAGGAGTATATTAACAGTAATATCAAAACTTTCATCTGAAAAACAATGTGGTACAAACAAGTAATCAATGTCCAAAACGCTCTAAATAGTAGTTTCCATAGATCTACGGATCACACACCATTTTAAGTTTTGTTTGGCATAAAGATAAAAAATGACAGCTGCAATAACGTAATAATAGTTCTTGAAACTGAACTGGTAAATGAATTTGATAAAGAACACGAACAACTTAGATACGAAACTAAACAACAAATTTTAAAAGTACAAATAGAAAATAAGAAAAAATTTTGATCGTAAAAGAAAAAATTTCGATTAATGACGTAATGTGTAGTATGAATTTACCAAATGTAAGCGAAATGGGCATTATGAGGTTCGAAAAGCAGCATCTTTTGGGGGACTGAATACAACAAGCACCAGAAATGATCATATGAAGTTATGGCCCTATTCTGAAGCTGATGGTGAAAATTGCAGTTCATCCGAGACAGATTATTAGTCGGATGGCCAAATGTGGGATAAGGGAGTTAAATAAAGGACTGACACAGTTTCCCAACACTTACGTACTACATTTAGCAACACAGACATATACGAATTTAAATAATTAAAAAAGAAGTTTTAAAGTTGATAATAAAAAGACAAACAGCCGTTGTTAAACAAGAGAAAGAAACACAAGTTGTAAAGTCGTATTAACTTCGGCCGGAAAAAAGTTGTGAATTTAAAGAATAAAACTTAATTCGGACATACATTTTGTTTAACCCTTTTTATAATAATTAAATAAAATTGTTATCTTTTCATTTAAAACTATTTTTTTAAAAACGTTGAATTAAATAAATTGTTTGAATAAACATAAACACATAAAACCCATTTTGTGTTAGATATTTTCCCTACATACATACATATATGTATAACAATATGACTATTAAACAAGTAAGAGTGCTATATTCGGCCATGCCGAATCTTATATACCCTTCACAACGTGTAGTCATGCAATAACAATTGTTTGTATCACTTTCATTCATCTTATATAAAATACGTACATACATATAAAAAACATACATACATATATAAAAACATCCCATTGTATGTTTAAAAAAAAAATTAAAAAAATAATGAAAATAAAAATAGTATAAAAAATAAAATAAATTTTTTTGGGTCAGCTGGGATTCGAAGCCACGTTTGCTCTAACCACGTATACCACGTTTGTATGTATGTATGTTGTTGTTGTGAAAAAAAACGAGATGGTGGAGGCGATTGTGTTGAATTTTTATAACGATTTATTCCCGAATATTTCCAAAAGATTGATACCATACTCAGATCTGAGGAACATATAGTTGCTTCTAAAAGTTGATTTCAACCAACACACGGACAGACGGCCAGGGCTTAATCGACTCCTCTATTCATAAGCTTTCAAAAAATATATACTTTATGTGGTCGAAAATCTATATATATAAAAGAGTAACTTGACTGACTGACTGAATGACTGACTGATTCATCATCGCACAGCCCAAACGCAAAGAGCTAGAGACATGAAATTTAGACAATTAGTTCCTCTTTCAATGTATAGCTCCACTAATAAGGGATTTTTGGAAATTCGTACTTTAAGGAGGTAAAAACGGGTAAAATCGGTAATCTTATATCTGTTAAACTAAAAACGATATAAATTAAATTGAAAAAGTATTGTAATTTGCACCAAAAAAAGGCTGACAGGTGTCTGGCCTTTTTTGGAATTTTCAACCCCTAAGGGGAAAAAACGGGTAAAAACTATAATTTGGTACTTTTTTGGTACCCTATTTAACTTCGAAACGCATAAAGCTAGGAAAAAACTTTAAACTGTATTAAGTAATCCGCGAAAAAATATTAATAAGACTTCGACACTTTTTTCAAATTCATATGTATAAGGGGTAAAAATTGTCCCTTTTTTTGGTACTTTTTTTAAAAGAAAATTTTCTTATATTATTCAATGGGACAAAATTTGATAATAATTATTGCCTAATAGAATATGGACAACTATTTAGGTGAAATTTTTGGAAATTTTTTTGGGGAAAAAAAGGTACCAAAAAGGGGAAAATTCCGGAAAATGTATGTAATTCCTAATTAGACGGCCAATTTTCACAAAATTTTTAATTGAGATTTCACCAGACATAAAATATTATGTAATTTAATAAACATTGAAACACATTCATAACAGGGTAGAAAAGGGAAAAATCAGGACGAGTTTGGTACTTTTTAGAACATAATTACTTTTTTTATGCAAAAAAGGGTAGATTTACTGACCTTAAATCATGTCTATTTAAATATTTTGTTACATAGATATTTGAACATTTTAAATTTGGAACTTGGACCAAAAATGTACTTTTTTGCTTTTCTATGGTACTTTTTGTATTTTCTACGTTTATAAAGGTAGAATTGTAAAATAAAGGACTATTGATTCCAGGTAAGACTAAAAATATTATGGGTGACCAAAAAGGTACTTTTTTGAATTCTTATGGTACTTTTTATATATTCAACGTTTGCGAAGCTAGAATTTTAAAATTAGTGGCTATTGATACAAGGTGAGACCGAAAATGTTATGGTCGACCAATAAGGTACTTTTTTGAATTTTTGTGGTACTTTTGGTATTTTCTACGTTTATGAAGGTAGGATTGTACAATCAAGGACTATTGATTCCAGGTGAGACTAAAAATGTTATGGGCGACCAAAAAGGGGTTTTTTTGAATTTTTATGGTTCTTTTTTGTACAATCAAGGACTATTGATTCCAGGTGAGACTAAAAATGTTATGGCCGACCAAAAAGGTACTTTTTGAATTTTTATGGTACTTTTTTGTATTTTCAACGTCTGCGAAGCTAGAATTTTGAAATTAGTGACTACTGAAGCAAGGTGAGACTAAAAATGTTATAAGCGACGAAAAAGGTACCTTTTTGAATTTTAATGGGACTTTTTGTATTTTCTACGTTTATGAAGGAAGGGTCTTACAATCAAGGACTTTTGATTCCAGGTGAAACTGAAAATGTTATGGGGACCACAAAGGTACTTTTTTGAATTTGTATTTTTAATTTATTTATTTATTTTTTTTGTATTTTTAACGTTTGTGAAGCAAGAATTTCGAAATTAGTGACTATTGATACAAGGTAAGACTAAATATGTTATGGGCGACCAAGAAGGTACTTTTCTGAATTTTAATGGGAATTTTTGTATTTCCTACGTTTATAAAGCTAAAATAGTGAAATAAAGGATTGTTGATTCAATTCGAAAATTAAAATGATATTGGAGACACAAAAAAGCCTTATCGCATTTTTATTGTACTCATTGTATTTTTACATTTGTAAACACAGATTCTTAAAATTAGTGTTTTTTGATCCGAAGTCTATATCCTAATATTATGGACGACCAAAATTACTTTTTCTCATTTTTTTATATTTTCTATACATACAAATTCCGAATAAAGGTAATAATAAACCAAGTGGAAGTTTTAGTGAAGGAAAAAATGTTACTTTTATTATTTTTAGGGTAATTTTTGCAAATTATGAATCTTATTTTTTGAAGCTCAGTAGCATTGGTCTTGCTTTTAGTTTAGTAAGAACTGCGCTAACGAAGTAGCGGGTTAAATGTTAGTTGTGGATGAAAATTGTAGAAATTACAAACGGAATGACAAAGCTATATACCCTTGTGCACCACAAGTGAAGGGTATAACATAGGACTTGATTAGTAGAATACAGTATTTCCTTTAAATATTTAAAATTAAAAAGGCATATTATTTTAATCAGAGAACAATCATTTGATTAAAATTTATATTCTGAATCAGGGTTTGATTTTATGACGATCTAGCTATGTCCGTCCGTCTATCCGTCTGTTGAAAGCACGATAGAGGTCGCACCGAAAAGGTAGGAGGCTCAAATTTTGCCAGAATTTTTTTTATACAAAAGGTTTGTTTGGTATTGAAAATGGACTAAGTCTTAATGCAAAAGTAGGTCGAAAAAACCGTGACCTCCCAACGTCGAATAAAATGGAATTGTATCCAAACGCATCAACGTAGAGTCATGAAACTTCGAATATATATTTCTTGAAAAAAGCCATATTTGTTTCCAGAAATTGCTCAGATCTATACATTAGGAAAGGAGTTATAGATCAAAATGTACGAACATTTATACCGAACTGTGTATTTTTCGATATATTCTAAAACAGAAACGTCATAAAACCATCAAAATTAGATGTACGATTGTGAATATATATTTCTTGAGTAAAAGCAATATTTTTCCCCGAAAATTGCTCAGATCTATGCATTAGGAGAGGAGTTATAGATCAAAATATACAAAAATGTATACCGCACAGTGTATTTTTCGGTATATTTAAAAACAGAAACGTCATAAAACCAACAAAATTAGATATACGATTATAAAATTTTTCAAACGTTGCTTTTCGGTCAAATTCTTTGTTCAAACGGAAAATAAATGTGGGACGCCCACTTTTACGCCCATATAACTATTTACCTCAAATTCATATAATTTCTCTATGAATAAAAATTTATTATAATAAAGGACTATATTTAAACACCAAAGTTGTATTCATTAGCAGAAATAATTTCGACACGCCTACTATTACGCCCACTTTTTTGGTTATCGAATGAAATTTAGAAGATCATAAAACTGACAAAATTAGTGGTATAATGATGAAATTTGCTACAAATATCTTTCTAATCAATGTTATTGTTATGCCGGAAAATTTAGGTGGCACGCCCACTTTTACGCCCACCTCTCATATAACGTTTCATTTAAAATTCATATAATTGCACTATGAATAAAGATTTTGGAATAATAAAGGACTCTTCTGAAATATCTAAGTTGTATTCATTAGAAGAAACAACTTTCACACGCCTACTATAACGCCCACTTTCAAAGACTAAACTAACGAAAACATTTTACTAGGATATCGAAGTTATACAAAGAAAGTGATACATATGTTATTATAAAGAGATTATTCCATAGCGATTACTCTTAAAAACAAACAAATACATTTTGTGCTATAAATATGGTTATTTGAGTTATTTAATCTTCCCGATTTCCCGGGATAATTTTTCGGGATCCCGGGAAATAAAAAAGGTGGCTAAAATTCGAAAGTAGATGTTTATATTGTTTTTGTTAAAATTAAATTCTTATAATTTTATTTTTGATCTAATATCTGAAGTACCTGTGTTTTTCTTTTTGTGCTTATATTTGATCTCGTATCTAGATAATAATATTTTGTTCAATGGAAAATATTTTTACACAATTTATATTTTAAATTCAAGTTTCTATATTAATTTTTATAGTGTGTTTATATAGTGTTTCTTTTAAATTATAAACTTTTTTATGCTTTTTAATAAAAAGTTTTTTATTAATTAAAAACAAATTTGTTTTATATTTGTTTTGCGGCGGGATCCAGGGTTATTAAATAATAAATCTCGCATTCCCGGGAAACAAAAAATTGTGGGAAGAAAACCCATGCTATAAAGAAACAGAAAATTGGTGGTGGGTATAAAAGATTCGGCACAGCCGAATATAGTGCTCATACTTGTTTTTTGTTAACATATATACATAAACTTTATTATAACTATTTTAGATTGTATATTCAGTGTCTTTTTTGGCATATTTAAAATTTAGAAAAACTGAGAAAATTAGACTTTTCCGATTTTGAAATTTTAAAAACATAAGCTCATAAGTGTATGCTGATGAGATTGCTCATATATAGCTTTCTGGTCAATGCTATTGTACGCCTACTTTAACGACCAACTGCCATATAACATATTATCATAAATTAATATAATTTCCCTATGGACAAAGTTTTTGGAAGAATAAGATAATTCTGATAAAATATCTAAGTAAAGTTTATTATTACAAATTATTTTGCCACGCCTACCTTAACTTCTACTTCTCACATCATATATTATTAATAAAAGCACATAAAACCGACAGAATTAAAAGTATTATTATGAAATTCCGCATATATAGCTTTCTGCTCAATCTTATTTTAATGAAGGAAAATGAGGATGACACGTCAAAAAATCTACGAACCCCAACTGAAGATAAAATAAACGAAAAAGTAACTTTTTCTAACATAAGAGTTAATCATTCTTGCCAACTTTACGGATGAAGTAAACATCGGTGCAGATTTTATGATCAATAACGGCATTAATCTCACATGGGTCAAAAGATAATGATTTAGTGGAATTTTGAAATACTCCTTGATGTTAGTTATGATAATAATGTGCATGTCAGAAGGCTATTTGCTATAGAATATGAGAAAATACCATCAGAAATTGTAGTATGGTCGTGTAAAGAGGGAGGGGTTCTGAGTAATAGCCGAAATCCGAAGTAGGTGTGCTGAGACTGGCAATAATGAGTTGCGAAGTGAAAGTTAGTATGTCTAACAAAGAGCAAGAGATGCTAGCAAGTATGTAGAGAAGCGTGTTAAGGGGCTATCGTCGGCCAATAAAAATAAGGCAAAACAACTGCTTCGAAAGCACGAATCCATTTTCGATCTGAAAAGTCAACACCAAGGTAGAACATCACTTGTAAATACCGACTATGCAAGCTCCTAGGAGTATTCCTCTATCAGAACGAAATGAAATAAAAGAACTTGTCAGTGAAATGGAGCGAAATGGAGTAATAGAACCATTTTCAAGTCTTTGGAATTCACCGATAGTTTTGATTAAAAAGAAAGATGGCAGCAACAGATTCTGCATCGACTATAGAAAATTCAATTATAAGATAAGAAGAAAACAGCTTTACAATGCTTCAGCCACATTCGAGCAGTTAACTGAACGTGTATTGAGGGGACTCCATTGGAAGACATGTCTGGTGTATCTTGATGGCATAATTGTTATGAGAAAAGTTTTGACGATCATCTTAAAAAACCTAGAAGACGTTCTTAAACGAACATCATTGGCTGGACATAAACTAAGTACAAAAAAATGTGCACTATTCCAAAAAGGGGTTAAATACTTGGGGCATCGCGTCGCAGAGAATAGTATGACCGACGAATATAAAATTCAAACTGTGCGTATCCACATGCAACAGTTATTTTGACATGGACTCATACGATTCTTTAACATTAACTGCTTTTCATAACCTTTGTGCAACAAAACAGCTTTCAAGCTTAATCTGCTGCTGTCGATATACATATAACCACCAATCATTTGGAAGCTAAAAGTGGGTTAATTCACTAAATCTTCTGTAGCTTTGTCATTTTGCATCAATCTGGAACTTGTTCGGTGCGAAATGTTCGTATTGAAATAAACTAATATTTTATGTAACAACACAATTTTTAATTGTTTGGTGTAAAACAAATTAGTTGAAAAGAGCAAAATTTCAAAATATCATCAAATTTTTCATAAATTTTGTCCACTGTAACACCATGTCCATGTCATTTCTTGACTAATCTTCACAAACCACCCATGGTTATTTTAGCAATTTTATTATCTTTCAATAAAAATATTAACTACATAAACCGATGAATATTTTTGAAGATATTTGCTTTTAAGTTACATCATCTTTTTAAAAACGCAAGTAAAGGTAACAATGCGGATTCGAATTCAGCGCCACAAATAGCTTTAGGAATAACTTGTTGTTGCTCAGCTCCAAAACCGTGTGTACTTGTGTTATAGAAAGTTGAAAGACGTTACACAGAATAGATGCACTCTGGACACGCTAGCTGAAACAATATGGTTCTCCACATTAGACCTGCAAAGTGGTTATTGGCAAGTAGAAATATCTGCCAGTTTAACGTGATGAAATTTCGAGTATGCCACATTCGAGCGGTCAATGGAACGTGTATTAAGGGTACTTAATCGGAAGACATGTTTGGTGTATCTAGATTTCATAATGAATTTTTTAAACTGATTCTCTGTGAAAATTTGATAATTTTTATGCATACAGGAGTTAGTTCATAAAGAAAGTTTAAAACATGTGTTAGTACTACATTATATATTATAAAACCCTTCATTGATATACATCAGTTTGCTTTAATATCTCCGGTTCCATACTTCATTTTGAATTTTTACACAGCTATATACTAACCCTTTCATTTGATACCCATTTTAATAAAGTAAGGAAGCACATGTGTTTTGCTATTTCTAATTCATCGTATTTTTTATATACCTAGAGGCACAAATTATTTATATGTATATGGTAACAAAAGGGTCTTAAAATTATCCCAGGCTTAGAAAATCTAACTGTTCTGGTAAAAATATAGGAAAAAACAGAGACAGCTGTAATTTGTAATTTATGAAGTGATTGTGCTGGATTTCAATAGCGATTCACTCCTGTATATTTCCAAAAGATAAATATCACATACAGAGCTGTGAAACATATGGCTTCTAAAAGTTGACAAAATTATATATATCCTCCTCACAATAGGTGAAGGGTATAAAAATAAATGAAAAAAATCAAGGCAGAGCCATATGTAAGACTGAAATAGCAAAGCAAAAGGAAAGCTGTCTAGATATTTTAAGCCACCTAGAGACAACAAACGAGTAAGCACGAAGCCATCTTGCATAGCCAAGGGTCCCACCACCTCCATATCACTTTTGCAGCAGAAAAATAGCAATTTTACTAATTGTTGGTATATTAATTGTCGAAGGTAAATTCATATTATAGACACAGAAGCATCGTAGTATATTATCCGGGCAGATTTATTCAAGAAAATAATTGAACCGTTATGTGTCGTATTTACGGTAAAACTCACGTAATCTTACTATTGATCAAATAAGCGTCAATCATGTATTCATTATTCCCGACATAGTGGATGAAGTAATCATCGGTTCAGAATATATGTTCAGTCTCGGCATTAGTTTACACATGGGGCAAAAGGTAATGATTTAGTGGAATGCTGAAATACTTCTAGATATTGGTTTTAAAGATAAGGCGCATGTAAGAATGCCTGTAGAATGCGTTGAAATAGAATATTTTTTTTACAATTAGTATATATACATGAAACAATTTGTTAAACTAATAAAATTATTAATTTCGCTTGTTTCTTTTTGTAATTTTTATCAAGAACTAACATTTTATTTTTTAGAAATGCCTACATATACACCCCCCTAGAGAATTTGCGAGAACAACAAGTAAGAGCGCTATATTCGGCCGTGCCGAATCTTATATACCCTTCACAACGTGTAGTCATGCAATAACAGTAGTTTGTATCACCATTCATCCCATATGAAATACGTACATACATATAACAAGTAAAATCGCTATATTCGGCCTTGCCGAATCTTATATACCCTTCACAACGTGTAGTCATGCAATAACAGTAAATTCACGTATGTATGTTAAAAAAAACAAAAAAAAAAAAATAAAAAATAAAAAAAAAATTTAAAAAAAAAAAATTGAAAAAAAAATTAAAAAAAAAAAAAATTATTATATACATATATAATATATATAAAACAAAAAAAAATAAAAAAAAAATTAAAAAAAAAAAAATAATAATAAAAATATATATAATATATTAAATAAAAAATAAAAAAAAATAAAAAAAAAATTAAAAAAAAAAATTTTAAAAAAATTTAAAAAAAAATTTTTTTGCCTCAGCTGGGATTCGATGCCACGTTTTCTCTAACCAGTATACACGTTTGTATGTATGTATGTTGTTGTTGTAATGTTGTTTTTATGAAAAGAAAATCGAGGTGGTCGTGGGTTTTTGCTCATATCTCAGTTGTTTATGTACCGATGTTTCTGATTTTCAATACCGATCTACTCCCGAATATTTCTGATATTTTAATACCTTACCCGGGTCCAACCTATGTCGGGGGGCTTCAAAAAGTTGATTTCAACATACACACGGACAGACGGTCAGACGGTCAGACGGACAGACGGTCAGGGCTTAATCGACTCCTCTATTCATAAGCTTTCAGAAAATATATACTTTATGGGGTCGGAAATGAAAATTGTAGAAATTTCACACGGAATGACAAACCTATATATACCCTTTTTCACTGTGTGAAGGGTATAAAAACATACATATATAAATACATCCCATTGTAAAATTATAAATTCACGTATGTATGTTAAAAAAACAAAAAAAAAAAAAAAAATTTAAAAAAAATATAAAAAAATATAAAAAATTTTTTTTTGGCTCTGCTGGGATTCGATGCCACGTTTTCTCTAACCAGTATACACGTTTGTATGTATGCATGTTGTTGTTGTAATGTTATTTTTGTGAAAAAAAATCGATGTGGTCGTGGGTATTTGCTCATATCTCAGTTGTTTATGTACCGATGTTTCTGATTTTCAATAACGATCTACCCCCGAATATTTCTGATATTTTAATACCTCACCCGGGTCCAAGCGATGTCAAGGGGATTCAAAAAGTTGATTTCAACATACACACGGACAGACTGACAGAGCTTAATCGACTCCCCTATTCATAAGCTTTTAGAAAATATATACTTTATGGGGTCAATGACAAACCTATATATACCCTTTTTCACTGTGTGAAGGGTATAAAAAGTTACACGATGTTCTTGGATATGCATATTTCTGTTACCAAGTTGTCTTGAATTTGGAATAACTATTAACTTCGGATCTTCCTCAATTTCGGTGTTGAATATATAGGCGGGTTTTAACCTGTCAATTGATATAACTTTTTCATGACCATTAATATTTAACGTAAAAAGTTTTTGACTTCTCCTAATGACACGAAAAGGACCTTGATATGGTGGTTGAAGAGACTTCCTTACACTATCTTGACGATCAAAAACAAAAATCTTGAGATACGAATACTGTGCGATTACTTTTATAAACTGGAGAAACAGGCTTTAATGAACTCATTTTTTCTTTAGAGATATAACAAGCTCGTTTGTTGGACATATATCAGTTGTTTTAACCAAAAAATCTTCCGGTAGACGAAGCACAGTACCATATAC